>JAJJMA010047663.1:0-12061 GCA_023529015.1 Papaver nudicaule | reverse complement strand
AAAGATTTGGATGGGTCGAACTTTAGGCCGCGATAAGAGAAAAGTGCCATGTCTAAGCTCCAGCCTTGACCGGCACTCCCCCATTGTGTTACTTTATTATTGAGAAACGGGGCATCCATGTTAACGCTCTTACATTTACTTAGGCTAAAGGTTATCAGGGCACTACCATGCCCTCTAGGAAGATAAGCAAATATCTTCGGTACCTACCTAATGTATTAAGAGCAAAGCTGGTGTTCACGACATCAATAGCCAGTGTTTTGCTTAAAACCAGTGCGAGTA
Organism: Papaver nudicaule; assembly: GCA_023529015.1. Taxonomy (NCBI): domain Eukaryota; kingdom Viridiplantae; phylum Streptophyta; class Magnoliopsida; order Ranunculales; family Papaveraceae; genus Papaver; species Papaver nudicaule. The sequence continues at coordinate 11,782 of JAJJMA010047663.1, read as the reverse complement.
ACTTAAAGCCTTTGGAAGGGGTGATCCGTACGCCCCCACTAGCTTGGTTCACTATCTCCCACATCGAAGTAAGCCCCGAAGTTGCACCTCAAGTAACCATAGTAGCCAGAAAAGAAAGGCAAAAGCAAACAAACATACAATTCAAAAGCAAAATCCCAAACCAACAAGCTACAATGAGTCATACTCAAAACACAAGAAAAATAAAGGAAACTGAGGCAGGATATCTTCCACTCAAGCATTCTCAACAATTTCCTTGGTGGCAGCATCATCCCCAGCAGTAGCATCGGTACTAGCCTGGGGAATTGAAGCATTTTGGTCATTGGTATCCCTTATCGGTGAACCATCAGCCCTCGAAACACCAGCAGATTGGATAGGAACCATAACATTCTCATTTCCTTCGTTCATTTCACACTTGTCCTTACTGGGATTCCCCTCTGGCAGTTCATGACCATGCTTCTCATTGTCAACATCACCTTCGCCACCTTTGCCTTCAATCTCTTCAGTTGCGCTACTACCAGCTTCGCATACGCGGAAGGAATAAGTCCTTTATCGGACTCCAGGAAGGCATCAAGATCATTCACACCATTGTCATAATAGGGAGGCCGCATACCAAAATCCCTAAACAAGCGCCTAATATGCTGACGACTGAACAAAGCAGTTCGATCTTCTTCCCCACCGATATACCCTCGAACCTCCAGAATTTCCTTATCACGAGATGCAAGCTGGCAATCTTTTTCCTTACAAGCACCTTGCGAAAGATAGAGCTCGCTTTCTTTAGAAATAACTTCGGCGCTCAGTTTAGAAACTTGTTTCTTCTCGGCCTCCAACTCTTGCGTATAACCATCTCGCTCCCGGGCAGTGGTTTCAAGACGTTTCAAGAGATCACCTTTTTCTTGTTCCAAAGTCTTAATAACCGCATCAAGACGGATAATCTCACGACCTCGTGCCTCAGTCAGATCCACCAGGTACATCCCATGATGCTTTTGCTACAGACGATAGTACAAAAATCAAATCATTACAAAACGTCCGACACATAGAAAAAAAATTAAAGCAAGAATACACACTCACAGCTTCAATAAAAGCTTGATGCTGCGAAGGTGATGCAGCAAGAACTTCTCTATCCCATTTGCCAGAAAACGCTTGTGAAAGAAACCTAGCCACTGAAGGATCCAGCGGATGCCTCAAAGGATCCTTAGCATACGCTCTCAAATGTTCGGAAAGTTCGGCATAAGGACCAGGAATAGAGCTTCGCTCAAGAAGCTTTTGTGCCTCTTCCACCGAATAAGGCCTTCGTACAAAGCCAACAGGAGCTGAACTCAAGGCAGGGGCAGGTCCAGAAGATTGACTCAGCGAAGAATTCACAAAACACTCATTGGAACCATACTGATTAAAACTTATGTTAGTCGGGCAAGGATCAGCAACTCGGATCCCGGCAAATTCAGGAGCAACAGGCCCCGGTGGCGGCATAGTACTTTGGGGATGCATCGCCACGGCAGCATCCCGAGGAACTGGCTCGCTTGCAGGCATCACTTTCTGCCTCTTCAAAGATCCAACCTTCTCACCCTCGGTGCCCCCACCATCGACTCTTCCCAGGGGCGCGAGAGGAACAACTGCACCTTTGTCGACATCCTTTACAGCAGACCTCTGCGGACCAACAGTTCGAGAAAGGGTCTGCACAAGCTTCTTATTTACACCACTAAAAACAGGTTTCTCCCGATTGGGATCACACAGAGAAAACTTCATCGCACCTTCGTTAACTCGGAGCACTTTCACCTGCTACAAAATAGTCACGATAGTCAGGTTCCAAAACAGAGGCAGACATCCATACCTAGAAAACAACCGAGGCATATAGTGTTTTCTCACCAGACTATCTTGACTCCGTTCGTCACCCCGCTTCGAAGGTTCTTTTCTTTTCCTCGAGTGATCGGTCTGTTCCCGAACTTGCGGGCTTCCCAGCTCAAGCTTCTGAAAAGAAGATCACATCAGAAAAACAGTAAGGGGATACATACCTATATATACACATGTATCACTCGACGTACCTTTTCCTTAGCAGCAATTATCCTTTCCTGAAATCTTTTACGCTTTTCCTCGGAGAAATGAATTTTGTAAAATTCAACAACAGAAAGCTTGTGATCCTTTCTAAATTTTGTTCGTTCAACTCTTTTATTTTTATCTTCGTAACCGAAAAGAACAGGACCTTCGATAAGAACAGGTTTAGAAAACCACGCCTCATCGTTAGAATAACGAAGGAGTATATTCGCTGAAGACCCAGGAGAATCCACGTCGCTCATAACATGCGAAGCATCAACTGTTTTGACCAGGCTTATGCCCCAGGGAACCATCGGTGCAAGCAAGCCCTCTTCTACTTTATAGTATTTGAAAAAAAATTCGGCAGTCCAAAAATCTGGTAAACGCCTGAGTTCCTCGGGAAGCTTTTCATAGTAAAAAGATTTACCATTCGAACGAGCTACCCACTCTCGAATGACTCGGATAGAATTTTCGTCCAGTTGCATCACGCCACAAGGGGGATTGATTCGAGAGTAAATTTCGTAAAAAAGAGGATTCTCAGGGTCATATAACGGAATCGGGAGACCGGAACCAAGCTGCTCACCGGAAACAATTAATTTTCTGTCACTGCACTGATGAGAAGAAAGTAATTCAGGAGACAAATTAACCTTGCCCAAACTCCTACAAGGGAAAAGACTTGCATCAAAACCGTAAGCCTTGGCTCTTTCTTCCCAAGAAGATTCCTGAGGATTAACCATCTTTCGGGAAAATTCACCACCAGATTGCATATTCACTTCAGGGATTTGAAAGGCAAAGAAGAACTCAGAGAAAGAACAAACAAAGGAGAATGTGAGAAATTGTGGAAGTCTGAAAGACAGCAGATCCAACAGAGGGAGATCGAGAAACACTAAGAATATCGCAGAAAACTGAAGAAGGAAAAAAAAGGGGTAAACAAAGTTTAAATAAGAGGATACAAGACCGGCGCAGCCGGTAAAAGGTAGAAGGAGTGGGGATCTCAACATCATTAAAAGCCACAGGTGTCGGCCAAAGAAGTTAAAATACCGGACACGTGTCGAAAGGAAGAAAAATCCAGAATAATTTCCTTCTCCGAATCTCTTCGATCTTCGGACAAGGAAAGAGGCAAACTGTAGGGGGTAAAATCCCTCGGAACACGTGTCTCGCATCCAGGAAGCCAAACCACACCGAGAGGATCGGCAGCGAAATCTCAAAGTAGACCAAAGAAGAAGGAGGTCACACACGAACGAAGTGAAGACTCGGAAGGAAAGGATTCAGACCGTGTCGAAGGGCCGAAGCTCCAGAATCAACCTCGAAGTGTCAGCGAATAAACCGCCTTACTCGACAGGGGCTGACACCACCACGATTGAGTCTTTTGTCTTTATTAGCTGTAAACCACCCAAGCTCGGCCTATATAAGGCGAGCTTGGAAAACGTTGTAAGGGTTGGATTCTCTTTGGGTTGAACCTAAGCGGCAAGAGTATCTCCTCTGGTTCCTTAGGGTTATATTCATGTAATCTCAGCATTGAAATAGAGATAAATATTTATACATTTAGCCTTTGATGTTATATGCTTTCAGTCTTCAATTACTGTTCTGATTACCTTCGTTATTGTTCTTATGGTCTTCGCACCATTGAATCTCAACTAAACTATTGTATGTATGAGTATATCTGATGGATATGGCTCCTTGAGTACCTATGCAGATTTTCTACTCGTACATCAACCTACACAACAACATATATTCATATAATTTGTCAATGGATAACACCTCAAAGAAAACAAGTTCTTATAATAAACACCAACTTATAAAACTAAACACATTGGCCATCGTTACAAAGTGCAGTTATTACCTTATGAGATTTATGCATCTCATTCAATTTTAACTTCTAGCTCTACGAATTCGGCAAAATTAAGTACTAAACTAATCCCATGTATTCTTAAAATAATAAATATATCCTTAACCTAGCGGATGTGGGTGTCCAACAGATTTTTAAAATTCCATCCACAGCCAACCTAAAATCCATTGGATGCCAAAAATTACATCCGCATTCAATCTGATAGTAAGCGGATCGGACACCCAAAAGCATAAAGTCGGGTGGCCCAGATTGGGTTGGCGGATTCGGACCAAATGCTCACCCCTAAGCAGAATGGTGAATTATTACTCAAAGAAAATGGGGCTTTAAAAGCCGTTGGATGTCATAATGGAAACTAAATTTTCGCTCCTAGTATGCAAAACCCGCTTCTTTCTATATTTTCATGCATTTCTTTCGACTAACCGCGAGACTTGCTCTTTTGACAGCGAGAACGAAATCGTTAGTTGTTTTAGCATCTCAGCCGTAGAACCTGCTGCTTTTATTTCCATTCCTTAGAGCAAGCACTATGGTGCTCATAAATCCCCACATGTGGGGAATTTTCTCACATTGTGGGGAAAAGTTCTAGCCATGTCTACATGGGGGCACAGATCTATACCCCCATGTAGACAAGGCTTACTCACCGGTTACCAAGAAGCCGCGGCATACGGTTTCTAAGAAGCCGCGACATACGGTTTCTAAGAAGTCGCTGCGGTTTCTGTGAAGCCGCGAGTTTCTGCACGCGGTTACTGAGAAACCGCCAAGTTATAAATACTCGTTTGACCTTTTTTTTGTTACACTCCTCACACACTCCATCCGAACCCTTCGTTTTACAACGGTAAAAACACTACCGGACGTCCATTTTACAACGGTTAAAAATAGATCTGTTGGGTATTTGAACTATAAAACCAATCTATCCTCACAACTACCATTTCATCCCAATCAATCTCATTTTAGTTGATTCTGTCTTTCTTTCTCAATTTGTTTATCAAATCACTTCAATATGGTTATTAAATACACTACTGATGAAGATGTTGCTATTGTTCAAGAATACATGGCTATTACTATTGGATCTCGTGTCGGAATTCAAGATGGCGCCCTTAACATTCGTTGGAGTCGTATCTTTGATATTTTTGTCTTGTTCTGTGGTGACGGAGACAATCCTAATGGTCGGTCTAAGAGGTCGATTCAATGTCGATTTAAGATGATTAAAAATGTTGTTGATATGTTGCTTATTTTTGTTGTTGATATGCAAGTTCGCAATCCACACTTGTCCAGTGCAGATAGGTTCCTTTTTGCGAAAGAGGAATATCATGAAGAGACAGGGAGCCGATTTAAGTTCGACGAATGCTACGAAATCTTCAAAAATAATCTTGGAGGATACGATCCGTGATTAGTGAATAATTCAATTGAATGTTATGAATTATTTGAACCCTATCTACCAGTTGTTGTAATGTTGTTGTTTTAATAAGTAATGTATTGTTGTTGTTTAATATGAAATGTAATATGTGTTTGTCATTTGAATTTTGAAATTTGAATTTTGAAATTTGGTTGTTTGAACCATAACAGCTAGTTTTGACTTTTGAACTCGAAAATACTTGAAAACTGAGCCTAACTGATCAAATTTTACTTATAAAATGCAAACAATGAGAGATCAATTGTTTCATACCTTCTTAAGCGAAAAAAATCAAAGTACCATGGAATGCTCTAAGGTTTAGTCTTTTACTTTCTCTTTATTTTTCCATCTTTCTGCTCTCTAAATCTTGTTTCCATCTTCTAATCTTAGTTATGGTTTATAATATAATTTGTTTATGTTATTGCAGTGTTCTTCCCTCATAAAATGTGGTATATGTCAATCCGAAGCTCACAAAAGTGCGTTATGTCCTTTTATCAACTCGGCATGTACCAAACGAAATTGTGATGGGTTTCGCAAGATCCTGGAGTCTAACACCCCCAAAAATCCAGGGAGGCTGTTTTTGAAGTGTAAAAAACCTGAATGTGGAGACTTTGAATGGTTAGATTCAACCATTGAACATAGTAGGCATGTTGGAAATTATGGTTTCGAATCTCCGAAGCAGTATAAAAATCATGGTTGTTTCACATGTGGAGGGAGAGACCACTGGTCTGACAAATGTCCACTACGAAAGATGAAGAACGACAATCATGCTTCGCCTTCAACTCCATCTCCCGCTAAGCCAGAGTGGGATGAGATAATTGTTAAGTTTAAAAGAACATTGTAATTTCACTGCCAAGGCATTGAACAATACTCATTCACAATTTTCATAATGAGGTTATTACAAAACCACAATATAGTTGAATGAGCTAATGTAATTTATGTTTTTAATTTAATGAAAACCAAGTAATTTTACGGCTCAGCCAAGTTTACTGTATCCCCCTCATAATCTGAAGAACTGGAGGAGTAGTATGACGAATCGTCTGTAGAAGTCTCTGATTCCACAATATCCCACGAATCCCCTGATTTATCTTCTTCTTCTTATTCATCTCCTTGTTCGTCTCCTTCTCCATCTTCTTCTTCATCCCCTGTTTCTGAAGAATCAGCCATATATTCAAACCACCCGCTACCTTCAATAGTTTCAGCATTAGCAGGAACAACATCTTGGTAATAAAGAAAGTCAGTACCATGGTCAGTTGACCAAGGAACTCGTTGATTATCATCAGAAGTTCCATCAGACAGGACATCGTCTAATGGTGGGGGTATGTCGCTTGGCAAAGGTGGTACATACTCTAAATCTGACCCCTCAATGCCCGACTCCACCAGAATATCATCTCCCACTCCTGCTCTACCAGGACGTCGTACAATGTGTTTGGTAAGATCATCACGTAGTCGGTGATACCTTTCAGGATTCTGCAATGCCCTATAATGAACAGCAGGGCCTTGATACTCTACCACCGGACCTGCTACAACCTCGCCCCATGCAGGGTCACGACGAGAATGCTCTACAGTCATGTTATGCAAAATAATACAACATTTCATTATCAAATTCATGTCACCTTCTTTACAATACTTACATGGCGACCCTACAACCATGTAGACTGATTGAAGAACTCCAAAGGCACGCTCGACATCCTTCCTCTTTGCCATTTGATACTTGTTAAACCTTACACGCTCAGGAATCTTCAATATCGCGTTATAAGCTTGTACGATTGTTTGCAGCTTTGGATAGACACCATCGGCCAAGTAATAACCCATGTCGTAATGGTGCCCATTTATGACATAATTGCAAGGAGGTGCTAACCCTTGAAGAATCTTGTCAAAGAGTTGTGAGTGACCCAACACATTCAAGTCATTATTTGATCCCGGCATTCCAAAGAATGCATGCCAAAACCATAAATCATAGGATACCACCGCCTCTAACACCAATGAACTCTCTTTTTCTTTACCACGATATGTTCCTTGCCAAGCCACCGGACAATTCTTCCACGGCCATTGCATACAATCCACACTACCAAGCATTCCTGGAAATACTCTTTCAGTGTTCTCTTCTAGTAGTCTCTTCACATCTTCTTCTGTGGGTTCACGCAAGTATCTTTCTCCATAAGTGCGGCAAATCAATTCACAAAAGTGTTTGATGTACTTGTAAATTGTGGTCGCTCCCATTCGTGTATAATCATCTAGACTATCCGCGACGGTACTTTTGCACAAAGCTTTCATCACGGCAACCATCTTCATAGTGGGTGAATGACCCAACAAGCCCGTTGCATCCCGGCGTTGTTTCCATTCTTCATCCTCGTCGGTAATTCTATCTAGTATTTTCTTAAACAAAGCTTTAGGCAAGCCAAGACGTTGTTTGAATTGTCTTTCTGTATAAGTGCCCCCAACCGTAAAGTAATCATGTATCATTATTGCATCATGTAAAACTCTATCACGAATAAGTCGTCGACGCCTTTGAACCTCCTTTGGTACCGGTTGACGGATAAATTTGTTGTGAACATCATAACACATTTGGTGCCATAGTACAATTGCCTTTTCTATTTCATCTTCCGAAGATGGCAATTGAATTCCATATTTCATTCTGGCCAATCCACGGAGTATAGAACCCGCACTCATTATGCACCTAAAAACAATAACCTTCCTAATTTCAATTCGAGATATCCAACATTCAATGAAAACAAAAACCACAACAATTACAACGTCACACATGTTTGTTCAATTAACTAATTCTATGTTCAATGCAAGGTTTCATGAGTTTATAATGTAGCTAATCATCCTAACATCAACCATCTATCAATATTTGCAACCAAAATCAATTTTATGCCCTAAAGTCAAAATTACATACCTTTAGAATGCGTTTGTTGATGGAAATTGAAATTAAAACTTGCAATAGAACCCCCTTCAAGTGTAGAAGAAACCCCTAGAAGCTTTTGGATCGAATCAATTTCAATCACCTTCAGAATCAAATGCGGGAAAAATGAGGTAAGTGTGGGAGTGTAGTGTAGAGAAAAGGGGAGGAAGATGAATGGGGGGAATCGCGTTTTTCTGTCTTAAAACTGATTTTGGGCGGTTTCTTAGTAACCGCGTCTGGTCAAGTCGACCATTGACTGGCGCAGCAACTTAGAAACCGCTTGCACCTTTTATGCGGTTTCTGAGAAACCGCTAAATAGTAGACATGCACCATAGTGCTTGGTTTTTTTTCCCTCCATGTCTTGTCTACATTGTAGGGAATTTTCCCACATTTAGAGCACCATAGTGCTTGCTCTTACTTACGTATTTGCAGCCTTAAAGTATTAAACCAAATTAAGATAGTATTGTGTGATAACGGATAGTATTGCTGAATTCGCCACACCCCTCCATAAGTGTGTCCTGTAACTCGTGTTGGCATGTGTTGGGGTTTTGTGTAAGAGTCAGTGAGGCATAAGTACGACCTATGGGCTTTAGACATTTAGAAAGTTATTAGTGCCTTCGGAAGCCCAGTCTTTTCACTTACGAGAAGTGAGAAGAAGTGAGACATCTTTACGAATGGGGGTAAATGGCACCCAGACAATCCTTCAGTGATTGCCCATGGTTTGCTGTGTCGCGTATTTATACCTGTCAATAGACTCGGTCCTGTCAGGGGTTTAAGTTTAACTCGATTCTATTAGCTAAGCATATTTGGTTTGTTTTGTTTTTTCTAATGGGGGATGAGCATGCTTGGACATCAGAAGAACAATATAGCCCATGCAGTCTATCTAGAGGCAGTGAATCTGTTCGGTATGTATCCAACTTTTTGGTAACATTACTTGAATCTTTACTTCCATATCCTCTGGTTCTCAAGAACTTTGGGTACTACTACAGCGTACGTATTAGTATATTACATACCACACACAATGTGCAAGAAACATGGGACACTCCCTTATTGTTATGGTTTTGATGTCAGGATAGTATATAGTAGGATATTATCAGAGTTATAGGGCACATTTTAGATGTCCCCAGTGAAGGGAAAAGAGAAGAATCACAGTCCTACAATAATTCTGGTATTGGACAAACTAATAAGTCAGTCTTTGTAGCATATTGTTACTGTGATTGGGACATCAATTCTAGACTCATAATACATGAGAGAGATGCGGCGAGAGAGAGAGAGGGAGGGAGATATCTCAATTATAGGATTTTTTCTATACCAGTATGGATTTGGATGAATCTTAGCTTTTTTCTATCCAATGCCGAGACCACTGGTTGTATCAATGGCATCAAGGTAGGAACTAATGCTCCCTCCATTTCGCATCTGCTCTTCGCAGACGATCTTTTAGTCTTTACTTCTGCCTCTAATGTTGAGGCAACCAACATTTTTCAACTTTTATCTGATTTTTCTAGAGAATCGGGTCAGCTTATAAACTTTGAAAAATCCGGAATTTTCTTTAGCAAGTACACTCAACCTGATGTTATTGATAACGTCACCAATATTTTAGGGGTTCAGCACATAGCCATCACTGACAAGTATCTTGGGGCACCGCTGTTTACCCATGTGTCAAAGATACAGTCTTTCAATAGTCTTGTCGAGAGAGTCGAATCCAAGCTGCAGAGCTGGAAGGGAAACTCCTTATCTAATGCTGGCAAAGCAGTAATGATACAAACCTCGACCTCTACTGTCCCTATTTATCACATGAATAGCTTCAAAATTCCGGTGACTACCATTGAAACAATCAATGATCTTCAGCGGGATTTTTTCTGGGGCAAGGATAAGGAAGGAAACAAAGGTGTTTACCTCTTACCTTGGGCAAATGTTTGCACTCCTAAAAGCCTAGGTGGTCTGGGTTTCATAAACCTAAGACTTTTTAACTCTGTTATTTTGGCCAAGGTCACTTGGAGAATGATCCAAGAACCAAATGCCCTTTGGGTCAAAGTTTTTAAACATAAATATCTTTTGGATGATCATCTATTGGGAAACAGTTACACTTGTCCTGATTCGGCTTCTTGGGTTTGGAAACATTGTACGAAAATCTCATCACATAAAGGATAATGTGATTTGGAGAGTGGGAAATGGGAACAACATTAAGGTCTGGGAAGGCAATTGGTGCACTCATAGGATTGTTCCATTGAACAATGGTATTCAGCAACCAAAGGTAAATTGTTTAAGTGAGTTGATGTTAGGCAGTCAAAACGAGAAAACTTGGAATGAAGACAAGCTCAAACTATACTTTGAGGAAGGCAGTGTAAAGCATATCAAGGAAACTGAAATTAGAGGTCAGGAAGAAGATGTGTTGGTCTGGAAGCTCGACACGAAAGGAAAGTTCACAACAAAGTCCCTATATCAGCAGCTAATCAGAAGGGAACATAACCCAAGTCACCGGGTTACTGAAAATTGCAAGCTAATCTGGAATTTGCAGGTGCCACCTAGAGTGAAAACTTTCATGTGGAAGTGTATTCATTCGGCTCTTCCTCTCAACGAGAGAGTGGGAAGAATACTCTCCTACATAAGCAAAACATGCCCCAACTGTGGGAAGCAGGAAGAAACTCTAACCCACCTTTTCATGCAATGCGAGTTTACAATTTCAGTTTTTAATTGCCTGAACATAGATATTTCCTCCATATTTTCTAGTAATGCAGATTTTCATATGTGGTTCTTAACATGGCATAGTAGGGTACATAGGGTTAATGATAATGATGATTGGCCGGAGGTTTTAGCTATGGTTCTATGGGAAATTTGGAAGGCTAGATGTGCGTGGGTATTTCAAAAGGAAAAGCTTAACACTAGGAGAACTGCGAACTCGATTGTCACCTTGATAAATAGCAACAGAAATACTAAGTACAACATAGATAACAGCCATACTTTAGCTATCAAATTTTCTAGGATCTCCAATAGACCTGACAAGTTCACAACTAGAATCAATATTGCTAGTTTCAACTCTGATATGAATAACACCACTGCAATTGCTCTAATCACCTCTGATCATACAGGGGCTTGCAGCGGAGGGAAATCTTTCGCAACAACAGCAGTAGCAGGGGAGGGAAAGGAAGATCAGGCGGCTTCTACTACAATCCAGTGGTTACAATGGTTGAATCACTCTAGTGTGCAAATCGAAAGTGACAATGTGAAAGTCTTGGAAGCGGTGTCGAGGAAAATTTCTGAGCTAAAGAACGATAAAATCAGACTCCATGGTGGCTCCAGAAACTCTATTTTGTGTATTAATAGTTTAAGTAAACTCAATTTAATTCCGGCTAGAGAAAACGCTATAGCTTGCAGGCTAGTAGCAAAGTGTATGCAATTATCTTGCTACTGTGAATGGGACTCACAGTCTCTCTATCATTTCTTAGATGACTCTGTAACAAGGGGAGACGAAAACATTATGCTGGTGTAATCAGGGATAGCCCTGTTTCAATTATTAAAAAAAAAAAAAAAACTGAGAATGTATTATATACATTTAGACTTAGATCTAAAGTTGTTTGACTTGGGCACTTAGATACGTTGTTTAATG
>JAJJMA010047662.1:423-17895 GCA_023529015.1 Papaver nudicaule | reverse complement strand
GGCAAATTACCAAACGTCTGTCTGTCCCATTGTTGAAGAGCCGTAGCTGTAGAGTCTGCCTTGAGGAGAATATTAATCCCAGGATTTGGGTTTTGTCCTTCTGCCCAAGCCGAAGCAACAACTTGTTTATAATGGGGATGTAAAAACCAAGAATGCTCCACTTGGAATCGTTTCACCCGGGGTTTAATGAGCACTTTTTCCTCAAGTAAGATAGGTGCATGATCCGATGTAACCCTAGTAAGATGTGATACCAGAGAATGTGGGTGTTGTTGTAGCCAAGCTGAGTTCGAAAGTGCCCTATCAAGTCTCTCAAATATGACATCTTGAGCATCCTGTCTGTTAGTCCATGTGAACGGAATACCCTTATAGCCAAGGTCGAGCAATCCAAACAAATCCATGAAGTCTAAAAAAATCGCAGCTTGTTAATTGCGAAAAGGTCTACCACCTTTTTTCTCCTCCTGACAAATGACCTCATTTAAATCACCAAATAAGAGCCAAGGTAAATGGGTTGGCGAAACCATGGAAGAAATATTTTTTTTGCTAAAATTGGCCCGAGTCATTGGGTTCGGAGGCCCATAGATACATGAAAGCAACCAAGGAGTAGGCTTTGAAGGTTGAGTAATCTGCAAATGAATCAAACTTTGATGAGCAACCAGGATATCCACCTGCAAATGAGAGTTCCATAATACAGCTAGACCACCACTCCTGCCAACACTCGGAACAGCAAAGCTATCAGTAAAACCCAGAGAGTTTTGTAAATTTGAAATGGCAGCAACAGAAGTGGCAATGGTTTCTGAAAGAAAGAGCAAATCCGGTTTGTGTTGTCGAATAAGCTTTGATAATCTTTGCCTGGCAGTAGGTTTTAGGGCCCCTTGACAATTCCAAGCTAAAAAACTCATAGATGGGAATAAGGTCAACAAGAGAGATCAAAGAAACCAGACATGAACTCTGTCGAAGGAGACACATGAGAACAGAAAGAGGCACCAAAGACCGGAAGGAACCCAGTGAGTTAAAACGGCGAAGAAAGGTGGTCCGAAAAACACCCCAACGTTTCAACTCAGCTCAGCAATCACAGATACAGTAAAAAATAGCAGAATCAAAGCAGGATACTAGGGAGTATTACAGCACATGTAGAAGAGAAGAGCAGAAACGTAAACAAATTACAGAAACTTGAACAAAAAAACCAACTCAAAGAGATAAAACCTAGCAGATATGACGAAAACGGGTGGAGAACAAGGCGAATGAAGCTTGTACTAGTGGCCAACAGATCCAGAATGTTGAATTGAAAGAGAAAAACTTGATGCGGAAAAAGAATGGAAATCAAACGATGGGATATGGAGGTGAATCGGTTTGAGTGTATTGACTCAATTTTCTCCGATTTAGTCGCCTCTCCAGAACACCATTTTTCGACTAGTGCTGCTAAATGAATGCTAATTGACATGGTCTTATGGATGAAGGCCCTGCCGACTTTTATTTTATTGTATAAAAAACTTAGTATTCATTAATTGTAGAAAATTCGACGGTACACGATTTGATTATTACATCAGTATTTGTAGAATCAGTATTTACACGACTTGACTATATTAACATAATAGAATTAACCAACAATCTAAATTAAAATTAAATGTAAACATTCATGTGCCCTTTTGTTAAGTTCTTGATTCTTTTCATTTAAGCCTAATTCTTGAGATTCAGAAAAACACATAACTTTTCTTTTATCATCCTCTTAAATGAATTATTCCCGTGAATACTCTCAGCGTTTAAACACTCAAACCGTGACACCAATCAACCTTAGTTAATACTCCCTCCGTCCCACATAAATTGAGCTAGTTCTATTTTGATTTTGTCCCACATAAATTGAGCTAGTTCTATTTTATACCATGAACTTTCAAAACTACCCTTCCTAAATTAAAAGAAGAGTGGTCCCATGAGAGAGAGTGAAGGTAAGATAATAACAATAGTTGAGGGTAAACATGAAAAAAAAAATCTCTCTCTTCCTTGCCTTAATAATTGTGCAAATCCCAACTAGCTCAATTTATGTGGGACGGAGGGAGTATCTTGTAGCCATCCGTGTTGATGTATACCTTGATCAATTTCCACCAATATCTAAATCGGATCAATTTTCAATTATTTGAAACATATTTTTTTTTGGTCACCACATTGAGCAAGTCACGTAGAACAACCTGGTTTATTTGGGGGCAAGCTGATTTTTAATAGGGGCGAGGGGGAGACAAAAAATGAGTTTGGGTGTTCCATTCAGTTATAAGGGGGTGTCTAATTAGGGTTGATTAACATAACTAATATCACTTACCTAACCTAAACCTAATAACCCATCACCACCACTCCTATCCAATCTCTAACTTCCATTTCTCTACCTTCACCTTTCTTATTCTTCTTCTTTTCTTCACCTAAAAACAGAAACACCGCCACTGCCATCGCCACCACCACCACCACCACCCCTGTAACTGAAATCCCTTTTTTCTTCTCAACTCTATTTTATTCTGTTTTCTTCTTCTTCTTCTTCGTCTGAATAAGGTGAATCGAAACCACCACCACTGAGAAACCCACCACCACCCCCAGAAGCCAGAAACCACCACCACCACCACATCCATCTCTCGATTAATTTGTCCATCTGCTAGCAAAGTTTGGGAAAAAGAGGCTGCAAAATTTCAAGCAACAGAGAAAATCAAGGGCGTACACCGGCAACCAGATTCAGGTTTTATAAAAACTAGGGCATGATTTACTCTCCATGTTTAATGATTACATCATGAATATTCGTCATACTCTCTTGATTAACCATGACGATTGATTCACATAAATCTCAGAAAGATTACAACTGAGAAAGGAATTGTATTGAAGAAAACATCAATGGGTTAGTTTTCATCATTTAATTTTGATTTGGGTTTTTATCGATTTGAAAATATTTGAACAACATGAAAACTCGTCATGCTTTACAGGTTTCCCATGACGATTTATTCCCATGAAGAATTGAAGTTGCTGTCATTTGTGAATGAAGAAAGACGGGAATTGAGAGATGATTTTGATTATTGAACGAATTCGGAGACATGGGTTTTCTTATGAATATGAAATGAATGCAGGGAAGGAGATAGACAAGGGTTAGAAATCAGTGGAAATTTCGTTCTTAGCTGATCAGAAAACTGCATATCAGGTATTCGGGAAAAGGCCTGAGTGAAGAGTCCAACCCAATTTCACTTTGGGACATATGTTGCAGGGTATCAATAGCATGGCACAGATCAAACAAGCCAACTATGGAGCTGTCGACATGGACTTTGTTCTTGGTGTGGGAGGATATGATCTTGATAGGTCTCTAACTATGTTACACGCAGCATTTGTTCTTCTCATTTTGTGTAGAGTCTGTAGACTAATATATGGAACTCCTGGTATTTGGTTATGTTTCCTAACATTTGAACTTTGTGCTTATGGCCTTTTGCAGAATTGAATGTGAAGTTCATGTAGATAAATCTGACTGCTCAAGTCATCAACATGATGCTAAGCATGGTAACAATTTTGTTTGCGTCTTCTATTATCAAGTCGCGTTGTCTTAAAAAGAATTCTTCTGAACTTTACCCTTTTTCCCTTTGTTTTCTGACAGCACACCATGGAGGCCACCATCATCACGACCATGTCCATGATTCTGCAGTCACCAGTGTCAGTATAGTTTGTGAAGGCAACCTTGACCTTGATGAGGTAAACCTAAAAGAAATTCAGAAGTTGTGACTTTTAGCTGTATAAATTGGCTCTCAACTCATCATCTATTGTTCTTATAGAAGATGCCAAATGCTGATTTTTTTAACTTGGAATATAGATCTACATATAGGTTGATGATTGGCTCGACAGGCTCATTGATGAGAAAGGAGAGGACTTGTATAGGATGAAGGGGATACTGTCCGTGAATGATTCAGATGAACGTTATGTATTCCAGGTACCACTGAGTCACTGACTTGAAACCGCATAAAACTCAAATACATATGCTCCTGTCATTTGTTGGCGCCATGAAATTCAGTTTTTAATGTAAAGTTCTTCTTGTTGTTGTTGGTATGTTACAGGGGGTCCATTCCATGTTAGACAGTTCTCCAGGCAAGAAATGGGGACCTGATGAAAAAAGGATAAACAAGATTGGGACTGCATGTACTATGGAGCTTAGGACTCGCAAATGTATGTTCTTGGCAGCAGTGTCTTAACAAACTACTGCTGCTGTACAATTTCTATTGCTATGTATATAAATGTATATAAATACTAGAGATATGGTCTAGTATATTCCATTTAATATACTAGACCATATATATTGGGACCAGTCGGCTTAAATGGAATTAGTTGCAGTCGGCTTAATAGACCATATACTTAACACTGTGTGGGAGAAGTAGTGTTTAACAGAATCGTCAAATTGTTTTTGTGTAATGTAGGTATTGTAATCTTTATGTCGTCATGGTTGTAAACAATTAACGTGACGATTTTTGTATACTCGTCAAGGTATATGTGGAACAATAACGATTTTTGTAAATCGTCATGGTTGTGTTTTAAATCATAACGATTTTTGTATATTCATAATGGTTGTCGGGTAATATTGTCGTGACGATTTTTCTCAAAACCATAACGATTTATATCATAATAAAATTTAGTCGTCATACAAGTAATGCAAAAGCCATTACGATTTAACTTGTTTTTTTAAATCATCAAGATATTATTACATAGTGTGACGATTTAACTTGTTCTTTTTGGAGAGGGTGATTTTCTCAAAGCCAAATCGTCAAGATTTTATTACATAGTGCGACGATTTAACTTGTTTTTTTGGCAGAGGAGTGATTTTTCTCAAAGCTAAATCGTCAAGATTTTATTACATAGTGTGACGATTGGTGTATACTCGTCATGGTTGTATGTTGAACTATGACGATTTTTCTATTTATGGTCATGCTTATAAGTTGAATCATGACGATTTTTCATCACGAAGGTGGTGGTGGTGGTGGTAGTGAAATTCGAGGTGGTGGTGGTGAAATTGGAGATGGTGGTGGCGAGCGGAATTAGAGTTTGTGATGGTGAAAATGAAGGTGGTGGTGGTGGCGGCGGTGGTGGAATTGGAGGCGGTGGTGGTGATAATGGAGGTGGTGGTGGTGCTAATGGCAAACTATCTAAGTGGTGGTGGTCCCAATATAATTGGCTAATTAATAATCTAACATTTTTGATTATTTACAAATTAACTTTCTAATCCTAATCATTACCTCTAATCTTCATTATGGTGGATATGGGGTTATGTGATTACCATCTGAACATCCCTATTTTGGATGGGTTACTTTATTTGCTCTACCCTATTAAAAATCCCCTCGCCCCCAAGTTTGCCAGGTTACAACAGAGAAAATGTTTTGAATGCCCATCTGTTGTTGGGACATGTTACATTCGGGAAGTTGTTTGAATTACCCAAATAATTTGTCATGCTTTTGGAGGTCATATGTTCAAATAAGAAAACCTAATTAAATTTGGCCCCATACGTGAGTATTTGGCCCCATACAATTTTATACCCATCTAGGGTGAGTTGTTATGGGATGTCTTCACAGGGGTGGAATATACTATATTACCCTTCACTACTAATTAATCATACTAACTAATCCCACCACAAATAGTAAACTTAACCTTAATCCAAAAACCCTAAAATATTTAAACCCAAAAACTTTCCAAAACCAAAATCATTTCACTCTCAAACAAAAACAAAAACAAAAATTTCGAATCCGCCCACTCGAGAATCAAGCCGGAAACTTCGTCAAAGGTGTGTAATCTTATCTCAATCGTTTTTAGTATGTTTTTCGGCAATTGTTTCGGCTGATAATACCAGAATCGTTGGATCCGAAACAACATATCCAACGATTGTTCATCTTCACTAGCAACAATCGTTTTCTGTTTTATCACATATATACCATTATGTTTTTTAAGATGAACAAACGTTAGATGTAGTAATATATATGAACCGATTATTTATCATCAACACTTCATGTAAAATTCCATGCAAGTTACGTAGTTTTGGAATCGGTGGATAACTGCCTATAGATTGAACGATTATGTTTTTGAAGAAGAATAAACGTTAGATGTAGTGATATATATAAACCGATTATTGATGACCTCATCAGTTCAGTTACGTGGCTAAGGCTTAATACATAGAGTAATTGGTTTCCGAAACTTCGATGGATTCAGCTGAGAATGGTGGCGCGAGGGATATCGAAAGGTAACAATCGAAACCCACTTCCTTTTTTAGTTGTTTAGCTTAGATTATATTTTTTTTTTGCATCAGGACCGCTGAACCAAGTTCTGTAATTATCGATAGAGCAGATTTGCCTGCATGGATGGATGTGTGTGATTATCACTTTGCAAATAGAGCACCTCGTAATCTAGGACGAAGAAGAGTGGGTGAGGTAGAAGATGAATGGCGGTTTGAATGTAAATTATGTGTTCATGTCCCACACCATCTAAGGAGGAACATGTTTACGAATGGGGCAGTAAAAAGTACTCCTAATGGTTGGGCGGTTGCTTGGGGTGATTGCTATCTATTTGTGGTTCCTGCTCGTCGTCTTACCCCAGAGGAGAGAGCGAGGGCCGGAATTTGAAATATTTCTGTTTCAGCTTATGTTGTGTGAGTTGCAAAGTTGAACTATTTGAACTATTTCTGTTTTTTGATTTAATCACATTTCTATTTCATTTGAATCATATATATATATGTGTTCTTCTCTTCTTCTTCTACTACTTTCATAACACCTTTTCTTTTTTTGAGTTCAACAAACCCTAATTTCATCATATTCTCAATATCAACAAAGCAAGCTTACACTATGTCGACAACAATCAAGTACGTAAAACTAACAGATGGTTACAATGTAATTGATTTCTACACGTAAATGGCAGAATCGAAACCCTTCATTTCCACCCAGAATCGGTGTATGTAGTTGCAAATATATAACGACTGTTGTTGGTCTCGAGCAACAATCGTTTTTCTGTGTTACAATTAACTAACGATTATTATTTCACAGCAACAATCGTTGAACATTAAGTACTTCGTATACCGATTGTTGTCACTCTTTTGTTTTGTTTGAACCTTTACTGGCATTTCAAAATCGTTTTATGATATGCATATTAAACACCGATTATGGATTACAGGTCCATATATGTTAAACTTAAGTAATCGTTAGATAATTGGTTGTATGTTTACCGATTCTGGTTCTCTCAGAAAGTTTTGAACTTATTTCTATTTATCGGTTCTTAGTAATAAATACATGCACCGATTTTGGTAAATCGTTTTATGTATGAATGTATATAGGCCGATTAATCTCTTAATACCTTTAGATTTTTAAGTCGTTTCCATCGTGTTTATGTAACAGGGAACCAGAATCAAGTGGTCAACCAACACCAATTCGCGAAGATGAATCGAACCTTGCTCTTGTGATTTATCAACCTCCCCCACTACCAATGCGCCCTGATCATGCACTTGTGATTGAGACACGACGTCAAAGGAACGAACTCATTGACCGCCCTCCCCCACCACCAATTCGTGAAGATGAATCGAACCTTGCACTTGTGCTTTATCATGAACCTCCAGCACCAATTCGTGAGGATGATCCACGCGTGATTGAAACACGACGTCAAAGGGATGAACACATTGATCGTCTTCTTCCACGACCACGACATTTGCGTGGGGAAAATTCTCCTGGCCTGCGTAGGGATTATCGGGATTTTCTTCCTCCCCAAGTCGAAAGATTTGTCGATCATGATGAATGGCAAGCGCAAGCACCTCGTAATCTTAAAAGAAAGAGGGTTGGTGAGGTTGTGGATGTTATCCCTTGTGGTTGTACACTTTGTGCTGAAGTTGCACGTCTCCGTCCACTTGTTGAGGCCAATGGCGGACCGAGCTGGGAACTAATCCGCAGTCGAACAGGTTTTGGAACTGGTTTCACTGGTTGAGTTTTATTATGTGTTTTGGTATTGTGTGTTCTAGTTTATTTTATGTTATCGACATCTATGATGGTGAACTTCTGGTTATGAATGTATGGTTGACTTAAATCGTTGAATTTCTGGTTATGAATGTATGATTGTTATGTTTGTTCATGTATTGATGCTTCCTATTTTGTTCCATAACCATGTGATAGTAGTTAGTGTATTTCAGGATAATAATCGGTTAATACAATATCCAGTGTTAGCCGATTAAACACAATCGTTGTATTTGTAAGTCTGTTTACAACGAATATAGGTAATCAAATGTTTCAAACTCCTGTGCTCCACAATCGGCGTTTGTTACCATAAATTAACGCCGATTGATCTCAGATTTTTGAAAAAAAAATAGCCGTTGGGACTTTCATCTATAAAAGGACATAAAGAACTCTTAGTGTTTCCAACCCCCAAAATGGCTAAACCATCATTTTCTATCGGTACGCCTTCAACTTCTCCTGCACCCAAAACTCGAAACATAACTAGGGAGATAATCAATAACTACTACTACACCAAAAAATCAGATACATCACCTCCTCTATTCACTCCCCCTCCATTTAAGAGATGGTATCCTACTCCCCCTAGACACTATGGTAGCCCAGTAGTTAAACGATGCAAATCATCTACAACATCTTCTTCGTCGTCATCTAAGGTTCGAAAACCCTATATAAATCCTCTAGACTCATTACCCGATGGACCTAAACCACGTCCCAAATTTACGTTGGAAGAAGATTTATGTCTTTGTAAGAACTATATGATCTTCTATCCGACCCCTGCTGAAATGAAACGAAATCGTGTTAAAGTGAATTATCCACAATTGTGGACTACTGTCACTGAAGAATTCAATGCTGATGAACCTAGAAGCCAAGTTGTGCGAGATCGGAATGCGTTGGGAGTTCGATGGAGAAAAATACATAAAAGAGTCGACGAATTTATGCAATTGGTTAAGTTGATCCGAGCTCAACTTTCGGATGATAGCGATGATGAAATTTTGGCTAGGGCTTTGAAAGAATGGCAACGAATTAATGGGAAGATCTTCAAGTACGAAAAACATTACCGTCTCCTCAAGATTTTTATCGCAAACTGTTATATTGGTTGATTAAATTCGTTAAAGTATCTTTTGTAGACATAATCGACGTTTATATTTAATCTTGTAAGCCGATTGTATTTACAATCGGCCTTCAGTTGACTTCATTGTAACCGATGCTTCATTGTCCAATAATTTGCTTTTAAATGTTTAAACATCGGCTCTTGTGGACTTATTTATTAACCGATTATTGATTTAAAATTTGGGCCAGCATTGAAATCGGCGTAATTGGTTCACAATATATACCGATTGTTGATTGTTTTCCCAAGAAAAAGAGCCGTTGGGATCACATCTATATAAGAGAACCTCCCCACACACATACCCTCCATATCAACTTGAAAGTCTTCTTTCTCCATTATTTTTTTTTCAATTCAATAGGAGATAATGGGGGAATGGGGGAATTGGGACGCGCAAGAAGACTTAGATCTAGTGAAATCATTCGCGTATGTCCTACGTGAACGACCCAATGAACTACGCACTATGTTTTGGAAGAGGGTCAAAGAAGTCTTTGTAGAGCGCAACGGGAATCGAAAACAACGAAATTCAAGCATGTTGAGCTTCAGATTCGATCACATGAAGATAGATATGCGAGAGTACGTTAGAATTATGGAAATGGTTAACCATCATCCCCAACGATCTAGTAGTTGGAAAGTGAGTATCGAGACATGTTTGTACTTGTTTCATTGTTAGATTCTTGCATACTAACTTCATGCTTTTCTTTCACTCTTTCATTTTAGAAAGCGAGATTAGCGGTTATATGGGAAGTACGCCAAGGCCGACAACCATACGCTTTCAAGAAGTGTTATAACGTGTTGAAGAGACGTGCTCCGAGATTCATTGATGAAGTATTAATGGATGACATGCTAGTTTGGAGCTACTAGATTATGTAATTTTAGAATTTCCTAAACCATGTGTTCAATTTCCTAAAACAATGAATGGGCCAGTTTTTATTTGATATAATCGGTTTATCTAGATATATATGTAGAACGATTATATGACAACTTTACTCCTGGTATTTTCAGGAGCAATAATCGTTACACTATCACAAACTCCAACGCCGATTATAGAAAACAACAACCATAATCGTTAGAAATAGATTTTCAGATACACCGATTGTTTCTTAATTGTTGCTTAAATTGGTAGAACAGAAAACTAACAAACCCTCAAGTAAAATCATAAAAACACTTCATAAAAACACCATAAAACAACATAAAACAACATAAAACATAAAATTAAAAAGACCCCTTGTTCACCATCTCCTCTAGTGCTTCCTTTTAACCCCACTAGTCGAGGCATGTCCTCCCTCTCCCTTAACGGATGTTGCTTCAACCATGCCATCTCTAACCATTCCAAATACAGGCAAACCTCCAATATGGGTAGTGAAAGTTCGAATAGGAGGATTCCCTACAGTGATTACTTTGGGACCCAAGACTACAACCCCTAAATCTTTGTTAGGAGAATCCGTATAGATTGAAAGTTGCTCACCAATAATAAGACAAAGACGAGAATTGGGTTGGGATAACTCCTCAGAATGATCGACAAAGAAGCGGACCAACTTCTTCTCAATCGACACAGAATCAAAACTATCTCTGACCTTCATCTTAAGATGAGGGATGCTCACCAAGAAGCCACCAACTTTCCACATTCTTTTAGGATCAAAACCTTCCCTTTCAGCCCTCGCGGTTTCCTCTTCTTTGTATTCATCTAAAGCAGCATACATTTTTTGCAACAAAATCTGCAACTCACTCTTGACAGCCATTGTTCAACCTTAAAACTTTTATATCTCTCTAGTCTAAATTCTCAAATGATATTTGAAATTAAAAAAAAAACTGATGCTTTCTCTCTCTAATAACCTAACCTATTTATAACCCAAAAGAAAACTATTTCAAATAAAACGCTTGGCATACATGCAAGTATGTTGGATAACGTGTACTGGCATAATTAAAGTCACACGGTTTACGATATCGAACAGTCGTGATTAATATTACTCAAAAACAGTTCGGAATCGGTTTACAATAATGCACATATCGAACGATTTTATGGTGGCAGTAAATAATCGTTCTCTAAATTTGGTTTTACCTACCGATAGAAAAATAGATTTCCTACATCGTTAGATGTTTTCTCTGAGATAAACCGATTAGTGGTTGATCAAGTAAATGGTTTTCCCTGTCTCCACAATCGTCTTTTATAACCGTTAATATAAAACGATTTAGGTTATTATATTCGGTTTAGTAGTTTGTAAAAATGCACCGATTGATTTGGTTAAATTTCTGGGCAGAGTAACAACAATCGGCTTACTTTGTTAATAATATGCACCGATTGTTCGAGAACCCAAGAATAATCGGCTTAAGTTTCCATATATATAGACCGATTGTGCGTTGTTCAGATTCAAGATTTTGGTTAAAAAAACTTGGGTGATTCTCATGGTTGATAATGTTTGATAATTTTTAATCTTGTTTTGATATGAGAGTTAAGACTAATTAATCTTGTTTAGACTCTAATCATGTAATTAGCAACTAATTGAGAAAGGGTAAAACAGTCATGTTTTATAAGGGGTTTTCCGATTTTGCTATATAACAACCGCCGGAATTATTTTTTCATGGGGCCAAATACTCACGTATGGGGCCAAATTTAGGGAGGTAAGAAAAGGAAAAGAATTGTGTGTTTTATAGAAGGGATTCAACTAATTTATTAGATATCAAAACCAAAGAAAGCCATGGAGGCATACACACCAAAGCAATTACAACAATGAATATGGATGTAAATTTCAAGCTCGAGTCAAAATTTATCAATGCCGCTCTTATTATTCATTGGTGCTCCCCTGGCTTCAAACTTGAACTTTGTAAGCTGCAATAAGATAATCATAACAGTTTAGCAAAAACATAACATGAACATCTGAGCATAAGAATAATCAGATAGATTAATGAGTGTGTGAGAGAGAAACTTACATCCATTGCTGCCATGAGGACCAGGCGCGGCGATACAGAACTTGTTAACGAAGAGAAGCTTTTCACGGCTAATAGCCTCTTTGAAAGGACCCAAAAACTTCAACAAACAACCTACATCTGCGTTTATAATAGCTGCACAACAGTCTCCTGATGGTGGGACTAATGTTTTCCCATACATAGGTGAAAGACATTTCTCACATTTGGCTAATATATCTCCGATACCCAAACAAGTAAGATAGTCATCACCTCTCGACGCAACATATCCGACACTTACAATCAACATGATCAAACAAAATGGACCTTGCAAATTGCCATTCTCTTTTTCTTTCTTTCACTCTATACTTCTGCAACTAGGCTACCTTAGATTGTTTTAAGATACCCTTGTGGTCAGTCATGGTACTGCAATGCATATAAATACAGGAGTGTTTGAATAAAATTTAAGATTACAGCATTAAATTTGAAATCTAGTATTTAATTTGGTAAAAGATTTTTTTTTTAATGCAAAAATCTTTGCAGTAATTGTACTGCCACATTTTGACACGTTGCAACAAAAATCTGGTAAAAATTTAGACCATTTATTTACTTTACCATATAGATAGGACACATATACATTAAGCTTTCAAATGATCCAAATCCATCCAACAACAGAACCTAAAACCAAACCAAACCCAAGAAACAAAGCCATAACTATTCCTGCCATTTCTGCTTCAACAAGTGATACTGATTTAGGAGCTAATATCATAAGTACACTTGTGAAAAACCCATTGCTTAACCCAAGTAAACTTGTCAAAATTATCACAGGAGTTTCACTTCTTAACCATCTTGGTCCATGTATACAAGCTGTAAAGATAGGATAAAACAATACCCTGCCAAACAGACAAGCCCATGAAACTTTTCCGATATTTTTCGGGATAAATATGGAGGGCAATGATTTACCCAATAAGTCTGAAACATTATACACTGTAATCAACACTATTGGGTACCAATCTTTGAGACCTTTGGACTGGAAATTTTCTGTTATGAATCCTGGGAAAATGGATAGAGTTACTGTATATATGAAAAGGACTCCAAGTGCTGAGAATTTGAGTTTTTTGGCTACCACCCAAAATTTAATTGGCTCTGTAGACAATGATGCTGAGTTTTCTCTTTTGTGTGCTAGGTGATATTGGATGACTGGCAACTTGTTTAGAAGGTTGCAACAGATAATGCAGCCTAACATGATGAAAGTACTGACTAGAAAATAAAGGTAGGAACTTGTTTGAAGACCTTTTGGTGTTTGTGGTAAAGATGCTTTTGTTATGATTCTCAAGATTGAAACAAGAACACCTGCACCCAAATTGAGAAGAATTAGCAGGTTATTTTGACGTGCACATATATTGCGCAAATTGATTCATGCACATATATACATTTGTAAATGAAATGCCTCTTGTATACGCAGTGTGCGCCATCATTTATATCTTTTTTGCACATACTTTAGTGATTACTAAGATGATTAATTTTTATATAAAATTTCAAGATTCAGTAACTCCAAAAGAAATCCCATTTCAACAAGTTTTGTAAACAAGAGAATTATATACATGCATTTCCAGAAGGTAAAAAGGAGAACCACATACCTGAAGAAGCGGTTCCTGCTAAAACCGCTTGCATATATCGTGCAGGAAGCTCTCCAGCAAAACCAATCAAACTTCCACCTATTAACCCATCAGCCAAACCACAAACAGCAACAGCTCCAACTATCACATAATACGATGACGACAGTGATGATATTCTAGACCAATCGAGTATAGGTGGAGTCATCAATGTTAAAAGAAACATAAAAAGACCGATATTCATTCTAAATCTAAAACTAAAACTAAGTGGTCTCTCGTTATTACTAAACCAATTACTCCGGCAGCTTATCAAAAGTAAAAGAACAGGAAGTGAAGCACCCATATAAGCAATCGAAAACACTTTATCGATATGTTTAGTCGGATAAAGATAACCAAAGTAATCAATTGCGGTGATTAAGGCATTCCATGGTAGTAAATTTCCTAAACCTAGTATAAAATGTACAACGTAAGCTATATTGAATCTATCTCTCGGCTCATGAATCTCGTAACGATAATCTTCACCAAAATTCTTACTTCTTCCCGCTTCCTCCATAGCTTAATTAATTCTTAATTTTTTTTTCCATACTAACTTCTGTGTACTTATAGTTTGTTCATACTGTTTCAAGTCATGTATTGGTGATGAGTGTTGGTGATCAGTTACTTGCCTGCTCCTCTTCTGTGCATAAGGAAAGACATCTGTGCCGTGTAGGGACCTATAAAGATAATGACAGAAAGAATGAATGGCTGGGTTTTAGCCATGATTGGTAACAAGTACTTGTTTGGATTTTTCTTAGCCTTTAGTTATTCTACCTAATCGATTGAGATGCCGACGTCGACGTCGTTGATATCTTCAACTGTCGGAACTTGTACAACTTTACAGCATAAATGATAATATTGTATACTGTATTGAGTTCTACTTTATTAGTTTCACTTCCTTAAATAGCCTGGCAAATTTGGGGGCGAGCCAAAATTTAATAAGGGCGAGCACTACTTCAAATATCCCACCCCAGTTTATAAGGGTGCTAAAACTGTGTGCAAATACTAAAATGTCCCTCATACTTAATTTTAAATACCAAATTAATCTTAATAAAAAATTAAAACTCAAAAATCAAAAACCTCTAATACTCTCCTCTACTACTTATGCTTCACAACAAACAATTTCAAAATCCACCTCAACCGAAAAAGAAATTGTTGAAGAAGAACCGGAAGAACGGGATAAAAACGAGGAAGAAATGGCAAGATTGAGAAGGTAAGTTACTTGAATTACCCCTTAGGTAACTTTTATTATGTTTCGATTGATTTTAGGGTGAAAGAACCCAATTTTTCGCACTCACAGTAGAAAACTCGTCAAGCTTGTGCCATCGAGCTTGACAAGTTTGCAGTTTCAGAAAAAAATTAAAGAACACTCGTCAAGGTTATCCCAAAAAGCTTGACGAGAAATCTTCTGCAACTTAGGTGTTTTCCTAAGCATGCAAACTCTCGTCATAGTATTCATCGTTTCCTTGACGATTTGAGCCTTGTGAATTTTTGGAGAAGAAGGGTACACATGAAATCGTCAAGTAATGTGTGAAAAGCATGACGAGTTTAATCCTCTCAAAACATGCACACTGTCCAAATTTTGCCAACAATCGGAAAGCTTTTTGGATTAGCTTGACGATATGGTTTTGCATTTCGTTTTCACTCGTCATAGTTAGCGTTATTTTCTTGACGATTCGAACCTTGGGAAAAAATTGGTGGAATAAGGTGAATTCAGGTCGTCAAGATAGGCTGGAATACCTTGACGATTTTGATCTTCCCAAAACATGCTCAGTGTCCCAATTTTAGGAAAACTCGTCATGCTTTTGGACATCAAACCTTGACGAGAATTTCTGTTTCACTTGTGAATCGTCAAGTATTTCCCAAAAGCTTGACGATTTTTCGTGGTCTTACCACACAAGATGTAGCGGCTTTATCCTCAATGCCGTGTCCCACTCCTTCTATCCCCGAACCCGGTGGTAACCATCATGACGGTGGTGATGATGATGAACCCGACCAAAATGAACATGGCAATGATGTTGAGGATGAAGGTGACAAGGAAGGTGAGGATGAAGGCACCAAAGAGGGTGAAGAAGATGAAGCCACCAAAGAGGGTGAAGAAGATGAAGCCACCAAAGAGGGTGAAGAATAAGAAGAGGAAAAAGAGGGTGAAGAAGAAGAAGAGGGTAATGATAAAGGTGTTCAAGTACGATGCTAGTCAAAAGCAGTACGATTGTTTATAAAATTTGGTGTTTCCTTGACGATTTAGCATTACGTATGTAATTTTCATGACGATTTTCACAAGAAGGTTCATTTCATTAACATAAGGTAGAAAACCACATTACATTTCTAGTAGGAAAAGCACATTACATCATTTATTTTCTAAAGAACACCACCTAGTACGCGTCGTCGCTAAATTCGTACATAATATAATCGGACATGAACCTTGGAGCACGTTTGTTCAACATTCACAAACACTTCCCGAACATCCACGCACGTTCACCATTACGAATTTCCCATAGGGCATTGATTCTTTCTTTCTAGAGGTGAATGAGTGACATGTTAGATTAACATATACGAAATTTCGTTAACAAATTTTAAGAAACTAGATAACTACTGACCTTGAATTTGCGAGAAGATTGAGGGTAGTGTTCGTTAACGATTTCCACAATCTTTTTATACCCGATGATATCCTTTTTGATACGTTCGAAGCGCAAAGCAAGATGTGTCCATTTGCGCCGGTTATAATTGCTTCTTTTTTGGTTAGCTCCTTTGAAACCGTGGTGATGGATGTGACGGATTATCACTCTATCGTCACTAGAGTCCTGCAAACCAAACAATTGTTGGAAATGTAACAAAAAAATCGTCATGGTTTTGAAAGATGCATGACGATCTGTTCATAAGTAGGGTTGTGTCGTCATATGTTCTTCCAACCACCTTGACGATTTACTGAGTTTTTCTATCAGATTAATGGTTTTCTGTTACCTAAAATCGTCAAGATTTTACCTGAAACCCTGTCGACTTAAAGAAAAGTTACGTACTCTTTCCCATTAAAAACTCGTCAAGGTTCTTGCTGCACCATGACGAGTTATCATCTCTGAGTGTGTTTTTACACAGACTCGGCAAGCTCGTCATGTGTTGCTTGACGATTTCATGAATATCGTCAAAGTTTGGACATATTGCTTGACGATTGTTCGTCCTGGGATTCAATAGTTCTTGTATTCCCCTTGATTCAACACACGAATATGACATTTTAGAAAGCATACCTCATTGTCTTCATCTGTGGATTCATCATGTGAGTGTTCTTGGTCTTCTTTTCCCTCCATAGGATCTTCATAAGCAAGAGCTTTCCGTTCTTCATCATTTAAAATTCGTGGATCATGCAACATCACCATTTTCATTTCTTTCGTGATGAGACTAGATTGAGGTTGATCTCTACCGTTTGAAGCTTCACCCACATCGATTTGAGTTCCCAAATCACCCATTTTTTATGAAAACTCACCTTTTTCCCTCCCTCCAAAACCTCCTTCTTTTTCTTCACTTTCCTCTCTCTCTCTCAACAATAATAATCATACAAATTTTTATCCTAAACATAATCATTTATCACTAATTTTCCCTCCAAAATTTTGCTAATCAAATTTAGTTAACAACTAATCATATCATTAATTTCTACTAATCAAGGGTTGTTTTATATTTAAAAAAACATATTTCATATGGGATAACCTTTTTACTTCATTGTAACCCTATTTTGGATTAGCCTTCGCCCCTATTAAATTTGGGCTCGCCCCCAAATAAACTAGGTTAAATAGCAACCATCCGTTTGCATTTGGATACTATTCTATTCTTAGAGCTT
>JAJJMA010047640.1:0-11911 GCA_023529015.1 Papaver nudicaule | reverse complement strand
GAAATCGAACCCAGAGAACCCCCATTACAGATCTGTTTCTGCAGTTGTCCTCGCCTGATCTCCTGGCTAGCCGGCGGCAAAACTCTTGGCAGCAACTCCTGGTCGAGTCTGCAGTGAATGTGGTCGACCTAGCTTTTGTTATTTTCATATCACTGAGACCTGATTTCTTCTCATCTCCTAAGCACGCACGTGTGACTCCTTATGTGTGAAATCCCTTCAAGTCTTCCAACGGGCCTAACATTAAAACCAAGCCAAGCCCAATTCCTTCCAGCAGCTCACTGTAGAGCCAAGCCCACACAATTCTCATAAGGTCCAACCCAACAACAGATTTTTTTTTTTTTTTAATTCTTTTTCTTTTGTTTTATGATTTAAGCACTAGTACAAATCTGGTCTGATGCCACGCCAGATTGGCGTGGCCGTATGGTTTAGGCCACGCCAATCACAAATGCTCGTCGCGTGGCAAGTAATAGCGTGTTTTTAGACTACCTTTTCCGCCACGCGAAATTTCGTGTGGCCTTCGGCTATAATTCGCGTGGTTGTTGCTCTACCTTTTAGCCTCGTCAATATGCTTCTCATGTGGCTATTGTTGCATTTTAGGACTCGTGAACTTGCTTCTCATGTGGTTGTTGCTTCCCTTTAGCCTCGTAAAAGTACTTTTCATGTGGCTATTGCTGCACTTAAGTCACGCAAATTGTATATTTGGCCACGCGAACGAGTGCAATCTCAAGTGCATCTCTAACCGTTAATATTTGATCTATCACCGTCCACGTGTAACCATGGATACCGTTCATATTTGATCTATAACCATCCACGTGTACCTATGGATACCGTTCATCCCAAACAAAATTCGAGGATATATGATGGATTTTAAGCCGTCAAAAAATATGTATCCTCCACCATACACGTGTTCTAAATGATACATTTGGCCACGCAGTTCTAGCCGTACACGTGTCTTATAACAAGTGAAAGATGATAAAATTTCGACCATTCATATTTGATCTATCACCTTCCACTTGTGCCAATGGATACCATTCATTCCAGACAAAATTTGAAGATAGATGATGGGATCACAACCGTTAAATTAGATGCATTTATTACCATTCAAGTAAAATCATTATTTAATTTAAATTTAATAATTTATATATTTAACAAAAATACACGGTTCACAAAAACAAAAACAAAAACGTTATAATGTGTTACAATATATTGCAATAAAATCCCAGGAGATAAAACATGCAATACTAAAAAATTAAAATAATGCTTCAAAAATTTATAAAAAATAAATAAAACTAAAGACTATGAACATTGAACACTATAACGGCCTAGCATAAATCTTCAGGACGATCGATATCAAACAGGCTAACTTCACTCTAACAAACTCCCTTCTTGAATTCTCCCTTGAAATTTTGTTACCTATAATCAACAAGACAACCAATAAACCACTCATAACTATCAATTAAATTTTGTTTGCTTGATAAAACAGGCATGCCGCAAAGAAACTGAGTTACACACCAAATGGTTCAAGCCTGTGTTAAAATTGCAGAGGATTAAAGTCAGTTTGAAAGCCTTAACAATTGTGTATGGTACCATCTTCATCTCTTTCTGGGTCTGGGGGTTCATCATAGCGCCTACCAATCATACGCTTGGTACCGCAAATGGTGTTGGTTGGGTAAGACTATCTTTATCTCTTTCAAGACAGAAACCTTCCGACAGTTTATGCCCAAAGGCCATGACCTTACAGATCAGTCAAATCAAAGGATTTGAACTTACCAGGAAGTTTTGAGCTGCACAAAAACATAACATTAGTGTAACTAACAAAAACAGTTGACAACAAGATATCAATTCATCACATAGAAACAAAAAGAAACCACACAAACCTGAATAATGTAGCAACACTCCTCAATCTATGACTCCACTGGTGTAGCAAGCCATGTTGTTGCACCAGTTGCAGGCAGCTGATTTCATGTCGTCTTGACGACCAACACAGCCAACACCTGATCTGTGACAATTCGTGGATACACACTGACTGTAACCACAAAACCAACATCAAAAAATATGTAGACATGAGAAACCTTCTGACATTTTATACCCAAAGGCTATGACCCTGTCTTAGGCTAAAAAAGAAAGCATACAGATCAGTCAAATGCAAATGATTAAAAATAATACGGAAAAAAAACTAAGATAAGAAAACTCATTACCGCTTTTGGCAATGCCTCGCCATATTCCATTTCCTTTAGAGTCCTCACTGGCATACAAGTGTGTGATAGTCAAACAATGCAATTTCGTCAAGTAAGGAGAGATCATTACTGCATAAATTGTTCCTTCTTATGTACTAATTCCCTTTTTTCAAAATGTAAAGCTAAAAACCAAGAATCCTGCACTATATTTATCAGCTGGGTATGGACCTCAGTCTCTTAAAGTCGTGTACACTTCAATTACAAACATCGCCTCATTAATCACTATAGCTTGCCCGTAATTTAGATGAGTGTGTAGCGATCATTACAGTAGACCCATTCGACTGGAGAATGGTGATAGAAAAAAACATGCACAAAGAACTTCACTTAATAACTAGTTTAGTTCGTACTAAATCAAGAGGGTAAGTAAAGAGAACTGTAGAACCGACAAATAAACCTTTCATTAGACGAAGAACCGACCCTCTTCAACATCTTGAAAGCCTTCAATAATCCATCTATGAACTGCTCGTACGCCATTTAATGCATAACTATATAAACAACAATTTGAGCAATGCTTGCTCCATTTCGCCTGTCATACATACCCCACATAATATAAGAAAACGTTTTTCACCAAAAATTTGACAAAAGAGATCTTACCTACAGAAATCTAATAGACCCTCAGTCCTAACAATCTTTTCTAATGATCCAGTTAATCATGTACTCTGAAATTCAGATCTTCCTTGTCTGCAACAAAACTAGTCTTTATCAACAAGACATTAATCTTTGTCATTGTCATCAAATGTTAAATTTTTCGCACTACAACAGGTAGACACTCATCAATTCATTTACGCAATTCTGATAACTGTAATGCTAATTTACAACAAGACTGACTTTTATAGTAGAGGTCAGAGGTTCAAGACCCGAACTGAACCTTGCACAATAATTTCAATATGTAAAACAAGTAGTATGAACTGACAGATAATACATATTCTTGGGAAAAAATCATATCTTTATTGTAAAACTCACAAACATCACAGAGATACTTTACAAAAACAAATGTTAGAACCTAATTAACAAAACCAAATGAAAATCAGAAATACCTTACCTACACCATAATTCCGATATGCATACGCCCTCATCTCAGTCTTCCCTTATCTGAAATAGTTCTTCTCCAACTGGTTCCACCAAGTTTAGATCTAGGCTTCTTGACAACAATAATCAAAATCGAAATTAACAACAATATAAGAAAGTGAAGAAACAATCGAGAAATCAAGTACATACAAATTGAATTACTCCATGGCAAACAGATTATATGCATATATGACTTTTTTTTCAACTCCTGTTTTAAGACAATGAAAATTAAAACAAAACCACGCTGCTAAAAAGCTTAACTTAATCTTTAATTAGGGTTTCGAAAAAAATCAAACAATAATTGTAGTTCATGTGTTCAAATTAATAGGATATTAAAAATTAATTGAGCTTTTGTTAAAATAGTTTGTAGTGATGAAAGGACGATGCAATCATTATAAACCAAACAAAAACCAAAAGATTAACAAATGATGAACATAATGATGAACATGAAGATTTACATGTAGCATTCGATTTCCGAATCAGTCAACATAAACCCAAAAGAAAACCAAAAGAGAATATTTAGTTACCCAAATGAAGAATAAACGAACCATTATATTTATACCTAAGAATTTCATGGCATATTCCTTCTTTACTGAAAACCCCTAACTACCATTGATCCTAAAATTGAAGTTTCAAAACTCTTATGAAAATGGAACCTAGCAACAAAGGCGGTTGTGATAACGATTATGAAAATGGAAAAACTAGGAAAGAAGAGTCAGGAAAAAATAAGAACTTTGTCGGTTTCTCCTTATTTATCGAATCTTCTCCTCCTCTTTCGGTTTTCCTTTGGTTAGCTTATTAACACGTTTTTTTTTTTTTTTGGGTAATTCGAATAAAGACGGAGATAAAGAAAAAATCGTGGGTACCATGTGTACAAGGTCTTGTGTCTTACCAACGATGGTCAAAGTATAATTATGAAAAATAAAGAATGTTTCATACTTTCATTATTTTTTTTTGTTGATGAGTAGTAATTATAGAAAGAAATTATTTGGTTATTTTATTTTTAACATGGAAAGTCAAATGTCACAATTTTATTTGGGGTACAGAGGGCATACCAAAAAATAGGCACATAAGATACGAGTTGGAGAAATACATGCTGAATTAAAAAGATCGTGGGAGCATAAAAATTTAATGCGTGATATTTTTACTAAAAATAGTTTAAAAAAATTGAGCTTTTAATGGGTGGAACAACATTATATTTTTACCAAATATAGCCAAAAAGATAAGATTTTGGGCATTTTGTAGATGGACCACCATTACCTCACAAATTATTATGCTTGTGTCCTCGAATTAGTAAGGTAGTGACACGTTTACTCGTTGCATGCATATTCCATACTTATCATGTACCAATATATTTTTTTCGGCTAAAAGTACTTCAAATTGTGTTGAATACCAGTGTATTTTTTCTGCTTTATCAATATTTTATCAGACGTCGATGAGAAAACAAAGCGATTTTAGGTTAGCTTTGTGGATAATGGAAAATCAAATGAATTGGTGGAAAACCGATGAAATTGAGATGCACTGAAGATACCAAGAGTTATATAAAATGAGACTGATTAGAATTGATGCATATTGATAAAATGAGTGATATGGAGTGAATTAATGGGAAAACCGATGAAATCGAGTGATATTGAACTAGACTAAGAAATCCAATATTACCCGATTTAATTCAATTTCACATAATCGTACTCACTTTCACTAGTTATCCGCAAATTGCATACAGTTGAGCCCAATTTTACTCAACTTCACTCAATCACTAGATTATCTTCACTTTCACTTATTATCCATCAATTGAATACAATTTTACTTGATTTCACTAGACTAGATAACCGTTTAAAATCGCGGTGGAGGGCCGACCGAATTCGATTTTAGTCCAATTTACACCAATTCGTTTTAATTGGATTTTTTTTTTTTGATTTAACAATAGTTGGGGATTGGTATTACTTGATTATCTAAAAAAATTGGAAATAAAACAATCAATTGGGGTTCAATTGGGTAAATTGAGGTGAAATTGAAAATTTCAATTGAATACGAATTCTTTCCAATTTGATCATTTTTTTTCCTAGAACAATAATTGGGGGTTAGTATTACTTGATTATAAAAAAAAAAACTGAAAAAAAACTATCAATTGGGCAAATTGAAGTGAAATTGAAAATTTCAATTGAAGACGAATTCTTTCCAATTTGATCATTTTTTTTCCTAGAACAATATTGGGGATTAGTATTACTTGATTATCAAAAACAATTTGGAAAAAAACA
Source organism: Papaver nudicaule (assembly GCA_023529015.1). NCBI lineage: Eukaryota > Viridiplantae > Streptophyta > Magnoliopsida > Ranunculales > Papaveraceae > Papaver > Papaver nudicaule. The sequence continues at coordinate 6,348 of JAJJMA010047640.1, read as the reverse complement.
ACCAATTGGGGCTCAATTAAGCCAAATTGAAGTGAAATTGAAAATTGATTTCAATTTTGCGTCACTCACAATTTGCATATGAGTGTCCATAAGAGGTCCTCCCTCCCTTCGGGCCCTTTGGGCCCTCCGGCGGTCGACCAAATTATACATACTTTCACTAATATCAACAAATTGCATCCAATTTAATCAAAGTTTACTCGATTTCACTAGATCATATATACTCACTTTCATTAATTATCCACAATTACATCACAATGAATCAAATTATACTCAATTTCACAAGCTCATACCCACTTTGGCTATTGATTAGCAAATTGCATCCAATTTAATCAATTTTTACTCAATTTCACTTAATCATACTTACTTTCATTAATTATCCACAAATTACTTCCTATTTAATCAAATTTTACTAAATTTTACTAGATCGTACTTACTTTTGTTATTGATCCACCAATCACATTCAATTGAATAAAATTTTACTCAATTTCACTTGATTATACTCACTTTCATCAATTATCCACATATTACATACTTTGAATCGAATTATACTAAATTTCACAAGCTCATATTCACTTCGACTATTTATTCGCATATTGCATCCAATTGAATTTTTACTAACTTCACTTAATCATACTCACTTTCATTAACTATCCACATAATACTTCCTCTTTAATCAAATTTTACTTAATTCCACCAGATCATGCTCACTTTCATTAATTATCCACAAATTACATCACATTGAATCAAATTATACTTAATTCCACTAGATCATGTTCACTTTCATTAATTATCCACAAATTACATCACATTGAATCAAATTATACTTAATTTCACAAGCTCATACTCACTTCGACTATTTATCCGCAAATTGCATCCAATTAAATCAATTTTATTCAATTTCACTTAAGCATACACACTTTCATTAATTATCCACAAATTACTTCCTATTTAATCAAATTTTACTCAATTTCACTAGATCGTACTCACTTTTGTTATTGGTTCACCAATTGCATCCAATCAAATCAAATTTTACTCACTTTCACTTGATCATACTCACTTTCATTAATCCAAAAATGACATCATATTAAATCAAATCAAATTATACTCAATTTCATAAGCTCATACCCACTTCGACTATTTATCCGCAAGTTGCATCCAGTTAAATCCAACTTTACTCAATTTTCATTAGATCGTACTCACTTTCACTAGTTATCATGTTTAAGCAATTTTTACTCAATTTCACTAGATCATACTCATTTTCATTAATTATCCACGAATTATATCACAATGAATCAAATTATACTCAATTTCACAAGCTCAAACCCACTTCGGCTATTTATTCGCAATGCATCCAATTGAATCATCTTTTACTCAGTTTCACTTAATCATACTCACTTTCATTAATCATTACTTCCTTTTTAATCAAGTTTTACTCAATTTTACTAGATCATACTCACTTTTGTTATTGATCCACCAATTGCATCTAATCGAATCAAATATCACTCAATTTCGCTTGATTATACTCACTTTCATTAATTATCCACAAATTACATCCTATTTAATCAAATTATACTCAACTTCACAAGCTCATACCCACTTCGACTATTTTTCCGCAAGTTGCATCCAATTGAAACTAATTTTACTCAATTTCATTATATCGTACTCACTTTCACTAGTTATTCATCAATTGTATCAGTTTTGAATCCAACTCAATTTTGTTCAGTTTCATTAGATCATATTCACTCACCAATTATCCACCAATTGCATCAAGTTGAATTCAATTGTACTCAATTTCACTAGATTATACTCACCTTCACTTATTGTCCACGAGTTGTATCAAAAATTGCATCCAATTTTTCCATTGCCAAAATGGAACAATTGAAATTGTATCAAAAAATCCGCCACATTTTAGGATAAATATAATTCCACCCAATTTGAAAGATCAAAAGGTAAGACTAAGATATTTTAACCCAAATTAAGAGAGGAATCTTGTTTTTTTAAATATCTTTTAGTTTTGAAATCTTATCTTTTTTAAGATGTCTTTCAGTTTTGAAATTCATTCCAGAACTTCTAGAAACTCTTTCTCCCGCCCAATGTATCTAAAAAATAAAGTTGAATTTTCTTCGTGGGAATTTACCCGCCCATTGCCAAAATAAAACAAATTAATTGTATCGAAAAATCCATAGATAGATATGTTTCCAAAAGGTAAAAGTAGGATATTTTTCCCAAATCTCTTCTAAAAAAATATCTTTCAATTGTGGAATATCTTAGAACTTCTCCGAAATGTTTTGTTTCATCTCCTGCTCCTAACTTTTCACCAAAGTAGTCAAAATCTTTTAAAACTTTTGAAGATTCAGTTTATAAAAGAGCCGGTCAACACAATGGGTTCTGTTGTCTTTGAAAAAGATTTGTTTTTGCCGTTAGGTGTTTCATCAGATACCTAATTTTTTTTCTCTAATCTTTTGATATTAGGGCTTCTGATTTTGTATACTAGCGTCCGAAAAGGGTTTTTTTGCTTTAACCTAGATCGAACCAATTACTCAGTTTCACAATAGCTTGTTGTTATTGCATGATTTGGGGTTTTATTTTTGCCTAGGTTTTTATGGTATACTAATATCATTTGGGGTTATGTTTTGTTTTGGCGTTGACAGTTTCTCTATAGGAAATTAGGTTTTCTTCCTTTGGTTTTTAGATCTGGTGATAGATTTCTTGGATTTATTTTGCTGATTTTTAGAACTGGAAGCTATGGGAAAGTGGTACGGACTGAGTCATCAACTGCATCTGCATCTTCAATTCCTTTTTTTTTTCTTTCCTAGTCTTAGTGGTCGAAGCTTGGTCTTCCATTTTCCAAATTGCGAACTTTCAACTCTCTTCTTGTACAACAGGTTCTTTACAGAAGCATTAGGGACGGAAAGCAGCATGCAATTAAGGAGAGAATTTCACTTTCAAGATATGCTCATGTAATGTGCTTTTCATCCCTCACTATGTCTCTTCTCGAAGTTAAATAAATTTTGAGGTTGCAGAAAAGAAAATGTGAAATTCTATTAACCATCTTAACATGTTTTGAACAGGTTCCTTTAGGGAATTTTGAACTTGATTGGCTTCTATTTACAGCACATTAACTACTTAGTCTTCTTTCTTACAGTTACTGTGAATTTCTGATGATGGCATTCCTGACCTAGGAGGCATTAATGAAGATGATATGTGCTTTGCTGATGAAGTAAGTATCAGGACATCAAAATACGGAGCTAATATTTGTCTGTTTCGCAGGGATGTTTTAATCTTCATTTATTTATATTTTTACCTGGATGGGTTTGGTTCTGTTATACAATTTCTATTTGGTAATTAAGTTCCTGGTGGTTTCTCCCTGCAGGTCCAGCATCCAGTTCTTACTTATCCAGGAGCCTACCGAAAAGTCTCCGCAGAGCTAAAGGTTTTATTTCTAGATAACAGATAAAATGTTTCTTTTTAAGCTTCTGTGATAAATGTATAATATTTGATGTCATTAATGTCATGATGCAGATTCATCACTTGGCTGTAAATGCTCTTTGAAGAGCAGCCAAATCAATGAGATGGAAGGAGGAGCCTTGTTTGGATTTGACCTTGATATTTCTGTAGCACATGAAGAAACCTTCATTGATGAGGCTAAAGCATGTACACCTGCATTTCGTGTGCTTAAATAATTAATTTAGAGATGCATTCAAGATGCAATCAAATTTGGAAATGTGTACGCTGATGCATTACTGCATCATCTATTCATCTCTACCGATGGTCTCGCAGGTAAGAACTATACCCATTTTCTATATGGCTATTCTTTCTAGGCTCGTTTGTTCTTGTTCATCTTCGCTGCACTCCACAGTCAAAACTCCATGATCCAGCTCTGCACCGGGTATTATACAAATCAAAGGGAATCAGTTTCTGGCTTATGGCATCGTGACCATAAACAAATCACAGGTTGCACTGGTGACGTATGTCGGGATAGACTTGAGGACTCCGGTTTACAGCCACAAATAGCTGTATGTAGCTCTCTAGAGATGCACAACCGCAACAGAAAAAAATTAATCCAAAAGCTCTTTCATAAGGTGCGTTCCCAATTGCACTTTAAAACATTCTAAGTTCTCTACAATGGATATATTAGCATTAAACATTACTCAGGTGGCTTGTCGTAGTCCTAAAGGCTACATACCCTCCAATATGCAACTGTTGATACTTGTTGTACCATAAAGTACAATAATTTGCAACATCTAAGTTCTGAAGTTGAACCAGAACTACTACTATTAACTGATACCGTCCGTAACACACAATATAGTACAACTGTGCTACTCTTTCATTAAAGTGGCTACAACTGTACAACTGGGACATAAAAATTTGGTTATCATGTGGGTTATTTGGTTATCAAGAAATGCCAAAATTTATGCTGCTAAAGAGATAAAAGTCTCTGATATCATTAGGGACATAAAAATCCAAGCTTTCAATTGGGCTAAAGGGGCTTCGTGTTTTGCTGGCATCGATACTTCTACTGTAATTGTGGGATGGGATCAATTTTTCCGCAGACCTCCTTAATTGTCATAGTGAGGTTTCATTTGGGTTTTCTTTTTGTTTGTTTGGGGTGTAGTCTCCTCTGTTTTCCTGGTGCTTTGTCTAGCATCAGTTCCATGTACTATTCATTCTTTGGATTCTAATATTTCTTCTTTACCGATCAAAAAAAAAAAAAAACTGTACAACTGGGAAGGGCAAGGAATCGTCTTTTACTTATACTCCTATAGAAGTGTTTGTCTTAGTATATGAATTCTTATTTTGTCTCAATTGGACTAACTTACTATTGATTTTTATAGTCGATATTTGTCATTTAATCTATTCATCTAAGGTTTTTACCCCTGCTCCAATTAGTGCCACCCAAAAGCAAAAATTGTCATCTGAGTTTTAGCTTGGTCCCTGAGTGATGTCTACACCTGCCTCGATTGCATCTAAGCAATCGACTATATATGGTATATCTGCCTGCTAATTTTATCTGATTTACTTTGCAATCTCAGAGTATTTAATTTCTCTACTTGGATCATAGGATCATCTTTTATTGTATTTATCAAGCATGCATTATCAAAATCTTTTATTGAGGATTTTTCTTTGTTAATTTTATTGATTGTCATCCGCCGACAGTGATCTGCAGCTGTAATTCAAGTAGAAATAAGGAACTGAAATCTTTACAGTTGGTTCTCATGCAATCCCCTGTCACAAGTTCAACTTTAGATATTTCAACACTTAGGGTCCAGAATAAACAACCCATATGTAACAGGTTAGTTGGTTCTCATTTAGTACTATATATATGCTTTAGAATTTGATGTGTATGTGTTGAGAACCGGATATCGTTGTTTAAGCTTAATGAACTAAACATGAATGTTCAGGTCCAGGTTCTTTCTTTTCACCTGACCGAGTTCAACCTTACTTTCGGCACCACCAATATGAAGACCACCCTTTGAGGTGCCACAATGAAAGAGCTTAGCCGAACCTGGATGAGCTAGTCTAGAGTTAAGCAAACACCCGAAGACGCTGTTGTTTAATTATGTCAAGAAATATGTAGGTCCGTCTTCTGTCCCGTTATACCTATGATCTCACATTTCACCTTATGGACTTGCATACCACTTCCAATGGGCATTCATTGTAACTGTACATACATACATGAGGTGATACGAACAACAGATATTGGACGATATGTTATTGATGATGCGACTGTTCATAGTTCAAGACAATTCTCAGTTTACACTATACAAAACAATTCGGTGGAAGTGGTACCCACTCATTACAAGTTACAGGCTGAGAAATGTTGATACCGATTCAATAACTAGGGATATTACTTTTGTCAAAGAACATATTATTCTTCGGTTTTGATTTATTTCTTAAAATCACTTTAGTCTTTTTCTGGGTTGGAAAGGGTGTGTGGTTGACGCTTTGTAATATTCTTGCATAATGGATTTGTGATCGGTGTGTAAGCATCCAATGTGAAGATACAGTTTTGTAGGTGAATGTTCATTTAAATTTTTTAATCATTATGAAAATTACAACTATAATAGATTTGTTAATTTTCAGTTATTGAATTAATAGAAGAGTACAATTCCCCATCTGCAATGTGCACTTTCAACTTGTCTTCCTTTGGCCTTACGGTCTGTAAAACTTGTTAGGGCTAACTTGGGGACTCGAGCCTTATCCTAAAGAAGTCCGTTAATGACCGATCTTAGGCCTAACAAAAATAAAGCCTGGATGGAACCTTAAATCAAGCCCATCATTCATGTGTAAGTTATAGATGAACTTGTGGACTAGAGGGCTTAGGCTTGAGGCTGCTCCAGCCCTTCC
>JAJJMA010047617.1:0-15505 GCA_023529015.1 Papaver nudicaule | reverse complement strand
GGTCAAAGCAACTCCTAGGCCTGTAAAGGACGTCAGCTGGGGGAATCAAGTGCGTGACGATCTGTGGGGGATCTAGAGACGTAAGGAAGGCGACAGTAGCCAATTCTCTTGGAGGGCTTGAGTTGGTCTCTGCTACATCCCAGACCGAAGTCTTATAGTAGGCTAGTGTCTGTAGTCAGTTTGTACTGGGCGGTGTTCAAACTGGACGAGGTCCCGAGGTTTTTCTGCAAGGCAGTTTCCTCGTTAAAAAAATCTCTGGTGTCTTGTGTGCTTTTACTTTCCGCATTATAACTCTGATTTATAATTAAAGCACCAAGTAGTACGTTATTGCCTAACTGTCGATTTGACTCCAAAGTACTCTTTGTCGAGGTTTAACAACTCCAGTTATAAGTTTGGATATTGATTTTTGAGATCGTCCAGACTTAAACCATAAGACTCACGAGCCAAAACGAAAAGTTGGTAGTATTTCGGTACCCCTCCTTTTTCAGTTGGTATCAGAGCAGGTGAACACACTAAAGACGTAACTGTCTGTGTTTATCTAGGCTTGTGAGTCATGGATCAAAGCGTAAGAGCTTGTAATGTACCACCAAAGTTCGATGACACAAACTACCTATGGTGGAAGACTGCAATGACTTCGTTTTTGCAAGCCCGAGACTTCAAAACTTGGGTTTATGTCGTAAAGGAATATATACCACCGACTGTTGAAGTTGACGGTAAAACTGTTCCTAAAGACATAGCGGTTTATGATGATGTGGAAACACTCGCCGCTAAGCAAAACTATGATGGGATTAATGCTATCATTCATGCAGTTACACCTGATCTCTTCCATCACATAGCTACATGTGAAACCTCTTTCGTGCCTTGGAACAGATTAAGGAATGTATTCGAAGGTAATACGGCAGAGAAAGAAGCTAGACTTCAAAACCTCATGTCTGACTGGGAAAACCTTCGAATGCTTGAGGATGATACCTTTGAAGAATTTAATCACAAATTGTCTGAAATAGTCAATGTCTGTCACACCTATGGTAAAACTATTCCGGAAAGGGACATTGTGAGTAAAATTCTGAGGTCGCTACCATCAAGGTACGAGTCCAAAAAGCATGCCATCCAAGAAAAGCATGGCTTAGATATAACAAGAAGTGACCTTGTTGCCAAACTGAAAATCTTTGATCATGAGAAACGATCTGGTCAACAAAAGACAGTAGGCCTGAAAGCCATAAAAACAGACTCAGCTCACGAGATAGATGTTGAAGATAATGATATATCATTATTCATTCAACGGGTGAGAAGAGCTCTGAAGGATAGGAAGAGGTATAACCTACTCAAGACAAAAGGCAAAGATTGGGATAATGACAATGAACCACAATGTTTCAAATGTCTTGGATTCGGTCAAATGTCTCCCGAATGTCCAAATAAATACTATTGTGGGAAAGTCAAAGCTTTTGATGCTACACAAAAGCATGATCCCGTAAAAGAGAATGCTAAAAACATGACTCTCTTTGTTGTACATCAGGAAAGGACCCCACCCAGTCCTGATGATGAGAATTCTGTAACGAGTTCTTCGTCTCTGATAAACAAAAGGTATTTAGTTACCAAGTTACTTGAAGAAAAATGTCGAATTCTTGAAAAAGAAAAGGAAGAACTAAGTAGAAAACTTTCTTCGACACTTCGTAAAGTACAGTTGTTGGAAAGAGATAAACAATGGGATTCAGATCTCCTCAAGAAATTAAGCCAAGGCATTAACACACAATGTCTTAAGATTAAGAAACCCAACCTGGAAAAGAAGAAATCTTCTCAGACGAGTTAGCTCCAATTATACAAGTTCCTTAAGTGGTTCTTCGTGTATAACTGAGGTAGATACGAATTGGTCATTGCTTACTTGGTTTGCGTGTCAGCCCCGATTTGTGAAGTAGATTTCCGTATGACCTGGATTTAACAATCCAAAGGAAGTCATCTTGTGTGTGGTAAACTGATAGAGGACAGTTACACCATACGTCAACAGTAAGGTTGAAAAACCAGTATTGCTGACACAAGCCTTTGACAGCGGTCAAAGCAACTCCTAGGCCTGTAAAGGACGTCAGCTGGGGGAATCAAGTGCGTGACAATCTGTGGGGGATCTAGTGTTTGTAGTCAGTTTGTACTGGGCGGTGTTCAAACTGGACGAGGTCCCGAGGTTTTTCTGCAAGGCAGTTTCCTCGTTAAAAAAATCTCTAGTGTCTTGTGTGCTTTTACTTTCCGCATTATAAATCTGATTTATAATTAAAGCACCAAGTAGTACGTTATTGCCTAACTGTCGAGTTGACTCCAAAGTACTCTTTGTCGAGGTTTAACAACTCCAGTTATAAGTTTGGATATTGATTTTTGAGATCGTCCAGAGTTAAACCATAAGACTCACGAGCCAAAACGAAAAGTTGGTAGTATTTTGGTACCCCTCCTTTTTCAACAGCTATGACACCTTGGTTCATTCGGCAGTTGTGGTATGACGCAGATTTCGACTGGAGAATTTTATCGTCGCAAGGATCTATGGGTAATACTGGAGGCTTACTGCTGATTTGGGACTCTTCAAAACTTCAGGCAATGGATGATAGGCTTGGTCTTGACAATATTTCAGTGGTTTTCAAGGTGAAAGCAACATGCTTTATCTTCACCTTTACAAATGGCTATTCACCTTGCGACTACGACTTACGTGTTAACTTCTGGAAAGACGTCTCTGAAATCAGAAACTGGTCGAATACACCTTGGTGTTTGATAGGCGATTGGAATGCAATAAGATGCCAAGAAGAGAGGAATAAGGAGGGAGGAAATATGAAAAACAAAGAACTCTTTAATGAATTTATTGAAGTTCATGAGTTGATTGAGTTGCCATTAAATGGAGGGGCGTATACTTGGACGAATTAGCAGTCAGATCCTACACTTTGTCGTCTTGATAGAGTGCTGGTTTGCTCAGTTTTTGATGAGAAGTATAATAAAGCAACTCAAACGGCTTTGGTTCGCACAATATCGGATCACAATCCAATCTTGCTTGATTTAATTCCAACTATTCGGTATTCTTCGTACTTTAAAGTAGAGAATCATTGGCTAGAGCACAAGGATTTTTATAGCACTTGTGGAGATTTGGTGGGCCGCTATGGAGTACTCGGGTACGCCAAGCTATGTGTTCTTCAAGAACTACAGAATCTGAAATTTTTTCTCAAGAAGTGGGCTAGAGAGACTTTTGGCGATGTTAAGCGAAAAGAAGACGAGTTAACAAAGACTATTGGAAGAATTAATCTGTTGGAGGAAACCACTACTTTGTACCAATTCCAGAAAGAAGAAAGAGCTCAAGGGGAAGTGAAACTTGAAGAGGTGAAGCTTTTGAGAGCAAGAATGGCGTTGCAACGGGCGAAGGTGAAAGGTTTTAAAGACGGTGATAGAAATACGAGCTATTTTCATGCCATAGCAAACTCTAATAAGAAAAGATGTTATATCACTAAGTTGGAGGTGAACGGGGTAGATGTTTTCAACGAAGCGACGATTAGATTTGTTCACTAATTCTTTTGGGATTCATCCTACGTTTGATAATCTAGAGTTTGCTTCGGTTGATGGAGTACAACAAGCATGGTTAGAAAGACCTTTTGATGAAGAAAAAGTTCTTTCGGCGATAAAAACTTGTGGAGCAAACAAAGCACCGGGTCCTGATGGTTTCAACATGGAATTCTACAAACATTGTTGGGGAATTATCAAGGGTGATTTTATGTGAGTGATTCAGGAGTTCTACACCAAAGGGAAAGTGGATTGGAGACTTAATACTTCGTTCATCAAACTCATCCCTAAGAAAGAAGATTCGGCTACGGTCAAGGATTTTAGACCTATTAGTCTGATTTCTAGCTTCTACAGGGTGATTTCCAAAGTTCTTGCAGAGAGGTTGAAGATAGTTATGCCGTCTCTTATTGGCGACTCTCAAGGGGCATTTATCAAGGAGAAGCAGATTTTGGACAGGATATTAATCGCAAATGAATGCATTGATAGTAGGTTAAAACAAAATAATCCGGGTATTCTTTGCAAGATTGATATGGCAAAGGCTTTTGATAATGTCAATTGGAACTCTTTATTTGCGATTCTTCGGAGGAATGGTTTTGGTGATAGATGGATGACATGGATGAAGTGGAGTATCACTGAAGCTCAATTCTCTGTGTTGGTGAATGGCTCGGCAACAGAAAAAATAAAACCATCGAAAGGTATTCGACAAGGAGACCCCCTTTCACCTTTCCTTTTTATTTTGGTGGTGGAAATTCTTTCTAAACTTTTGAATGAGGCGGTAAAGGATGGAAGAATTAGAGGGTTTTCAGTTGTAGAAGGCGGAACTATTATTTCTCATCTTCAATTTGCGGATGATACGATTATATTTCTTAACGCTTCTAAGGAGGAGGTTCGAAGGTTGCATATCATTTTGAACAAGAGTCTTCGGCATTATGGAGACGTATTATTTGTGAGATATGCAAAATGGCATTGGAGATATGCGAAAGAAAAGACGGCGTTATGGAGACGTATTATTTGTGAGAAAACTAAATCTCAATATGAGTTTCTTGCTCCTTTGAAACCCACATACACAATTGGCTTGAGTCTTCGGCATGATATTGCCAATACAAGGGATGACGCTTTCACCATTATGGAGTGTGAATTAAATAATGGAAGGTCAGTGCACTTTTGGCATGATCTCTGGCTATATAAGAAGTCACTGGCATCAAAGTACCCGAGACTTTACAAAAAGAGCACTCAACAGTTTTCGTCAGTTCATGAAGTGTGTATTGCAGGTTTGCGACTGTATTTCCACTGTAGGCTAAACCCAGCAGAGTCAATTGACTTACTGGAGCTCCAACACGACCTGCGAGACGTGGTTCTGAACGATAGAATGGAGGACAAGGTGGCTGGTGAGTTTACTGCGAGAAAACATTACGACACGCAATGGGAGTCTGTTCCAGATTGTACGTTCGGGAGGCTAGTTGAAGGGAAGTTAATACCACCCAAGGTCTCCTTTGTTTTATGGTCATTATTACATCATTGTCTGCCAACTCGTGAGGTCCTTCATAAGAGAGGTATGACACTGCCTTCATACCTTTGTGTGTTATGCAACAAGGAGGTTGAATCTGCCAAACACTTATTCATATATTGCGACTTTGCAAGGAAGCTCTGGCACTATTTTCTGCGCTCTTGGAAGATCAAGTGGGTAATTAATGAGGGTGTGGAGGAATTAGTAAGCAGCTGGAGGATTACAAAATTCAGCCCTTCTCGATATATAGTCAGGAATCTAATCCCTTATGCAGTCATTTGGCAAATCTGGCTCACACGAAACGCAATTGTGAATGGCGGAAAACTAAGATCTTTCGACGATATTGCTACGACGGTGAAGTTGGATATTCGTTTATGGACTAAAGATACTGATATATTTAAGGGTTATTTGACTACACAAGTCGTGTTTCAATGGAAAACTCTCGTGAATTTGTAATTTATTAGCGTTTTTGCTCGTCGGGGGTCTTGCGACCATCTGTATATACTTTGTAAATATTTTTCCCCTTTAAAATATAACCTTTTTCAGTCGAAAAAAAATGATTAGTAAAACGAGGTTGGGTAGCTCTTTTCCTAATATCCTCAGTTGAACTCCATCCCAATTTGGCAAGCTCAAGTCCATACTCATCGGTCAAACGAGAAAAGTGATCTTTCAAGGCGTTATCTTTCGCAAGATCCTTGCCAATTTCATTACAAACTTCCTTCAAACCATCATTCTTTCTGGTCAACTCTTTGTTAGCATTTTACAAAGCTGACACCTGCACTTTCAAATTCCTAACATCCTACTCTAATTTTTCAATCACCACCCTGCCAGACACACCAACCTATTGCTCTCTCCGAGCAGAATCTCGTTCTTTTGTCAATCGAGTAATATCCAGTTGAAATTGATGCATCTCTCGGGCACTCTTCTGATTTTTATTCTTCTCATAGTCGAGTAACTGCTCAGTTTTGATCCTTTTTCTTTTCACCTCGGATAAGAGACCCTCAGCTTCCAGCCTTTTCCTCTTATAATAATCTTGATCATCCCGAGCTTCAGACCTCTCTCTCACAAGCTGCTCGAATTCATGTCGGCGACCCTTCTCAAACTCGTAGGCAACATTGGTGTACTTACGACTCTCTTGGGAGTAAGTACTAAGGGCTAGGTTAGCCTGATGAAGTTTTCTCTTCTCTTCTTCTAATTCTCCTTTTTAAGCAGTGGTAAAAAAATAATGTTTTTAGCATAAAATCAAGGGAAACATCAAAATCAGAGGATAAAAATTCATACATACTAGCTTCATTTTCTCGCGTGCACTGCGAGTTTTCTCTTCGGCAAGCTCCTCCTGCATTCGAAGAAATTTTCGTTCAAAATATAAAGCTTCGCCAGATAAGCCAAAGGAGTAAGCCAAGAGGCCTGACACATGATGATCGATCTATCAAGCATAGAAGGAAATATCAGCATTGCTTGACTAAAGAAGAACAAACAAAACACGAAATTAGTAACAAACCATTTGAAGCATAACAAGACTTTCTTCATCAGAAAAGGGAGGATTACCAGGGTCACAATTCTCTCCAAGGCAGTCGCCCCCAAGCATATCAACAAACTTCTTACAAAACTCGGGATCAAGAGGATAATGCAGTGGATCAGAGGCATGAGACTTAAAACGATATGAAACCTCCATAACAAATTCGCAGGGATTATGATTCTCTCGAAGCACCTCCTTGAATCTCTTGTCGGTATACGGCTGGATATGCTTCCCAGCAAAGCTTGGAGCAGGTGGGAACTTCGAGCTGCGAGGGAAACTAAGAACTACGTTCCTCGGAAGCTCAGTGGTGCTAGTTGTACCATCCTTTCGAGGAAGAAAAATATCAACCAGAGGGACTGCCTTTCTTGAAGGCTTGGTTGGAACTTTGGCCGAGGCAACGGTTGAAGCAGGAATGGGAACCATGGCAGAGGCAGCTGACGCAGAAGCCGAGGCAGAGGCAGTAGAAGCCAAGGCAGGTGCACTAGATATAACGTTACAAGAGACAGATGCATCAGCCTTCTCAGAAGCATTGACAGATGAGGGCATATTAACAACCTTCGAAAGCGGTAGCTTATCTTCGAGATTCGCTTCTGCGTCATCCCCTAGCACTTTCATACTCACTTTATCCTTAATCGTTGGAGCTGCCTTGGTTGGTTTCTCATCAGCAATCTTCTTAGAAGTCTTACGAGATTTGGTAACTTTTTTTACCCCAAATTCAAAATCCATCGAGTCATCCAAACTTAAAGCTCTAGTAAGAATAACTTTGCTCTGCAGGAGAAAATCCGTCTTCCTCAGGAAACAAATAGATGCAAGTATTCATACTGCAATAAAACACATTCCAAACCAGTTAGTATTTGTTACCTGATCCAAAGTCTCCTCTTCTGCTCGGGCACGCTTTAAGTTTTTTGGAACATCTTCAGAAGCACCTTTCCCTTTTTGCAAAGCCTTGCGAGACAGCTCTTTCTCTTCATCAGAGAAATGAATATAAAAGAGGTGCTGGGTTGAGAATTGATGATCTACTTCGAACTTTGTCCGAGGAAAAAAAGAAGCCCGAGTCTTTCCAACCTCGAAGGACGGGACCAGTAAGCAACACGGGTTCCGAGTACCAGTCCTCGTCCACTGAATAATCAGGAAACTTCGGGATTATGTTCACCTTCCCCTTCACAGGTCTGAATCGAACACCCAAGGAGCAACTTCGTTGTCAAGAGTCAGAAAAGGTTCGAAATGAGGAAAAAAGTTTTCAGCAGTAAAGTAATACTTCGCCACTGAGCCAGCTTCAGAATTATCCTCGGAATGAGAAATCCACTCGTTGATCAGCTGAATCGAGCTACAGGTAAGCTGCATTATCCCTCGAAGACTGGGCAGAGAACAAAGGATTCTAAAGAGTAAAGGGTTAGATGGTTGATAGAACGGGGGAATCAACCCAGCAAAAATCTTATGAGATGTAATTAGAAGCTTAACCTTACCACACTGGAATTCCTCGACCATCTCTGGAGTCAGCCGGCCATCGGGAGCATTTACGACCTTTATGTCAAAAGAATTGGGTTTAAAACCCAAATTCCTCATTTTTGAAATAAGGGCCTCGATTTTAGAAGGAGAAGCCATGGGAAAGAAAAGAGGGTAAAAAGGAATAAAACAATAGTACTGTCGGCGCCGGAAGTTGCAGCGGTGGGAGGATTAAGAGCTTAAAAAGATGACAGAAATGGGAAAAGACTTGTCTTTAAAAGATGATAAGCAAAGTAAAGTAAAGGGTACCAAAGAATTTCGCTGAAAGAGCTCTGGATCAAAAGATTGATCTTAGGGTTTTTGGAAGAACAAAGAAGTCGGAACTAGAGAAGAAGAATACGAAAGGACTAAAGTTTTTTAGAGGGAGAAAATAAAACTTAAATAGTAGAGGGAAACCGGTGCTACCGGTCGGAGGTCAAAAGGTAGCTAAAATCTCGGGAACATGCAGAAACGTGTCACAGAAACATCACTTCAAGCACGCAGTGGGGCACGTGTCACGAAGGATGTATCGAAGTAAAAATTTCCTTCCCGAGCATCTTCGATACCAGGAAAGGAAAGAGGCAAACTGTAGGGGTGTAAAACTAGCAAGACACTCGTTAGCCTCCCGATAAAGGAGCGCCCAAAGGGAGGCTAAGCTCTAAGCATCAACTAATAACTCGTGACACGACACGAAGGGAGGAAGATACCGAAAGCCTAAAGAAAAACGAAGAATCGGGTACCTTCGAGGGAGGAAGCACCCCGAGATATTGAAGAGTCCCGAAATAACAGTTATCTTCGAAGATAAGGTTCCGAGGATAGACAGATTACCTCGAAGACATTCCGAAGGCTACCGACCTACTTGACAAACTCTGACACCACCATGATCGTGTATTTCGTCTTATTAGCTGTAATCCACTTTCAACTCAGCCTATATAGGGCGAGCTCGAACTCCATTGTAAGGGTTGGAATTTTGGTAAATTCTTAGGACGTGTGAGTGGGATTAGGTTAGTATCTCCCTAGGTCTTTAAACACAATTTCCATGTAGTATGTAGCCAGAGAAATACACTTTTTAATATTACTTAGATTTTCATCTTGTTTATTCATATGCGACTCAATCTCGATACTGTTTTTATGAATCTCGGAATCATTTCTGTTATAAGTAGTGCACCTTAAATTATCGTTTGTATGTATACATTTCATGGCTGTTTGGTGTAAAGTCTCTATGAAGATTTTATACCAACACAAAGCCACTCGAAACATGCAAAGTGGTGAGGGTCAAAATGATATTGAGTTTAGGTGCCGGTCCAACTGGATTCACAAGACTGGTAAAAGTTTCTACGACGAGACTTGCTTCTTCATCTTGAAGGTCTTACCTAAGTTCGACCCAGAGATATTGGCAGGTAACATGCAGATCCCTGAGTTATCCCCGTACACTCAAACCCATAATGGAAGCCCCTTTGAATCACATTTTTTTGGCCCCTCTGGACCGGGTTTTACTTCTTCCGGACCATCTGGTACCCCCAGTCCTCCACATGGACAGTTCACGGTTGATCCCAACTCCTATCTGAATGCCAATGCTCAAAATACAAGCAAATTTATGGGCAGAAATGCAGCCAAAAGGGCTAGAAAAGCAGCAGCGGGTGCCGAAAAATGCCCAAAATAGTTTTGTTCTCGAAATGTTTATGAAGAATCAAGAGACCGCTGACAAGAACAAGATTCATATCGCCAATGAGAAATTGTCCTGAACTCCAATTGCTCCTCTACTTCCTCCTGGCTAGCAACTCCTGACAGCATAGAACCTTGAACCACTTCTAATTGTTGCGTACCAACTTCATTATCTCCATTTAAAAGATTTTGAGCAGCCACAACCTTTCACAATCAGCACCAGTTGCGAGATAATTGTCATTAGCACTCTGGTTTGTATGCTGTGTCGATGTTTTATTTACCAGTTCTGTTGTTGTACTTTGTCTAGCCCTACGTGTTGATGCTTTAGCTGCTGCGTATATTGGGAAAGCCCTATCAATCGCCTCATAAATGCCAAAGATATCTTCATTCACCTGCAAATCAGAAGAACCCAAATCACTATCATTAGACTGTCGATTTGTATATGGTAGACCTTCCTCTACGCCACCATGTACAAAGCGGTCGTCTACTGTAGTGTGTTGAGCTGTAGAATGTTGAAAAATTCCCGTAGTCATTGTCCCTCCCTCCACAGATGGTCAGTTAATACTGGAGGCGGTAAGGGTGTTCTTTTTGATGCTAACTATAAGGAGAATATCTACTTGTTTCGAGAGTCCACACTAGAGTATAGCGAAGAAGAAGATGCTGAACCCATGAAGGAGGATACTCCCTTGAAGGAAGAGTCCTCTAGTTTTTGTAATCAAACTTATGAAGAGTACTTGGAATCAGAGAAAGGACTTTGGGATTCGATGAAGGATTTTCCTAGCCCTCGCCTTGATGCTTCGTCTGGTGGACCCTCTTCTGATGTTTAGAATCGGGTTTTCTCGTCCTCGGTTTTTTTTTTTAATAGATTTTCTATGTTGTTTATCAGGCATACTTCTACCTGCAATTATTTTGAATATATATATATATATATTTATTTTATTTTCTTGTTATCAAGCGTTCCATCTTTGCATTATGTTTCTTGCCTAGCAACTCGTGATCAGGCACGAAGTTTTACCTTGTAAATTCTAGGCTCCCTAAGGTTACTTAGAGTGCAACTCCGGGGCTTACTTCGATGTGGGAGGCAGTAGGCTAAGCTAGTGGGGGGCTTACGGATCACTCTCCCCAAAGGCTTTCAGCTACTTGCCTGGTTTAAAACAAACACTGGCTATCGAGACCATAGGTACCCATTTTGCCTCAGTACATTAGGTGGGTATCGAAGATACTAGGTATCTTGCGAGAGGACATGGTGGTGTCCTGATAGCCCGTTTAACCCAAGTAAAGTAGGAAACTTATGGTGGGTAGCTGCTAGTCTGAGTCTCGATAATAAAGTAGCACGATGGGGGAGTGTCGGTCAAGGATGAGCTTAGACATGGTACAGTTCTCCTATCGCGGCCTAGAGTTCGACCCTTCTGTTCTCGGTAGCCCCTCCTCGAAGCTATGTTTTGATTTTTCGGAGGAGGTCCCTCGGCTGCGTAACTCGCCTACCATTCCCATGAATGTAGGCTAATTAACTGCCTCGGGGTTCCATCCGCCCTAAAGGCAGATGTTGATCCCGTTTACCATCCCCTCGATGCCTCAAAAGAGAGGTCCTCATGGTCGTATGGTAGTGGGTCCAAATGCCTCTAGCTTATATAGCTTTGATGCAAAGTACCCACCACTAACGGGGTATCTTGTGGGTAGAAGACTGTGCCATGTAGCTCGTAGGCCCCTTACGGCTGCATGTACATCAGCTTTGTGCCTACTGCCCGAGGACTTTTTTGTGCCTACTGCTCGAGGACTTTTTATAATTGACATATGGGCCTTAGCGTCAAGATCTTTTAATTTCATTGCGTCAAGGCACTAGGGGAGATATGGCATCATGGACCGTTTGTGTATGTGGCCTGGGGCCTTTAGAAGATATGCCTAATCAAGTATGATCTGGAGTTTGAGCCGAAATATAGTGTATCGAAGTGTAAGATAATTTGAAATGACATCCGTTTGTGTTGTTTCCTTTATTTATTCTTAAACAAATGACAACCGAAATGCTTTGGTTACACATGGAGTTTTAGTTAATATGCTTCAAACTCTTTCCCTCGATTGGGGTGCTCAATCTTTGCCCTTCGAGGTTGATAAAGTTGTAAGTGTCATTTCCGAGCGCCTTTTCAATGACATATGGTCCTGCCCAGAATTGTTCTTTCTTGAAAATACCATGTTTGGCGTCGTACGAGCTTCCTTCGTTTACTGTTTCTTTTGATGATGCTGTTTTATTGCTTGTTACCATGAATTGTTCCATGTTCACGAAATATTGACCTTTTCCTTTATTAGCAGACATTGGAACTAGCTTGGAGGTTGTTTTCGAGTTTTCCATGGTGGTGCTAGCCATCCCCGCTTCCACTTCAGTGATGAATCCCTTTATGCTGGACTCAGTTAGTTTTGGATGCTTGTTTTGGCTTGCGGAATCATGTTTTGAATTCTCCCTCTGCTGGATATCAATCTCGTTGCATACACGAGCTTCCATGGGATCACCTACTATTTCTGCAATTCCGAGCGGGGTTGGACATCGAATTCTTTTATGGAGAGTGGAGGCTACTCCCATTAGGCTGTGCAACCAAGGTCTTCCTACGATGGTGTTGTATGGGGAATCGATATTAACCACGCATAATGATGTTGGTAGTTTCAGCTTTCCTACATGGATTGTTAAAGATAACTCTCCTCTAGGCATCAAAGGTTTTCCATTGAACCCAAAAACATTGTATGACGAGGGTACTAATGTAGTATCCTTTCCGAATAGCTTATCATGAGTCTTGCCGATGAGTATATCGACAGAACTACCAGGGTCTACCAGTATTCTAGGCATTGCTAATTCTTCGATATGCAGAGTTATAACCAATGAATCGATATGCAATCTTCCTCCATCTGGGATATTCATTGCAGAAAAGAAGACTGGTTGCTTCTGCCAGTCGTCGAGATGTTTTTCCGCTGCTACACCCATTATCTCTTTCCCTTCGAAATCTCTCTTGTGGATTATGTCTGTGATGCTGCTTCTGAAACTGCGCTCGCTAACTTCTGCATGTACTATCGAATTGCAATCATTGAATCTCGGAATGTTTCGATCAATTGTTATTACATACGCCTTGTGTTTCTTTTCTTCCTTCGCATGTGGCTGATTTGGTGGTGGGTTTGGTAGTTCCAGAAGATGGTTAAATTTTCCTTTCGAGATGAAATAATGAATTTGGTTTTGTGGCGTGACGCAGTTCTCAGTGGAATGCCCATAAAATTTTTGGAATTCGCAGAAGTCTTTCGAATTTCTTGTGTGATTTGGCTAATTTCCCCTGCTCTTTGGATATCTGATCTCACCTACTGACTCACATTGCTCGATGCTTCAGAGGGCTACTTCGAGGGGTACACTCAGCTTCAGAAGCTTTCTGTCCTGAAATGGAGGAAATCCCGATCTCGGCATGCCGAACTTTCTGCTTCCCTCGTATCCCCTTCGAGGGGTATTTCCTTCGTACCCTCTGAAAAGGAGGGGATACCGAGATACACCACCAACTTTTAAATTTCGTGAACCTAGTTGATTATGGTTGTTTGAACGATCTCACAAATCAATATTCAAACAACAACCTGAGTATAGTTCAGAGAACTGAACCCTAACAAGAACGTGGTTCTTGTAGATCTCAACAGAGATGGATTCACTCAAAGGTTATCAATCAACAAACTCGCAATTACTTCAATTATATAGATCAGAGACAATATAATGCGGAAGGGAAAAGTAATGCGAGACACCAGAATTTTGTTAACGAGGAAACTGCAAATCTAGCAGAAAAACCCCGGGACCTCGTTCAGATGTGAACACCCTCAGTATTAACCGAATACAGACGCTAGCCTACTCTCAGACTTCGGAGTGGAATGTATCGATACTGAATTAACCCTACAAGCAATTCAGCTACCAATGTGCTCCTACGTCTCTTGGCTCCCGCAGAAACCTACGTACTTGATTCCCCTAGCTGACGTCCTTTACAGGCCTAGGATTTGCTCCACTTCCCTTCGTGAAGACTAGCGCTACCCTGCCTCTAACAGGTTGCCTAAAAGTATCCAAGTAATTAAACGAGAATACGATTGTGATTTCCTTTAGACTTAAAGTCAAGGTTAATAGAAATCTGTTTTGTTGAATAGGGCTTATTGATCTAGCCTAAACAACTTTACTTCCTAACGCTAGACGAACTTAGTATTAAACCTAGTTCGTGAATCTGCGTTACGGAATTTCTAGGGTTTATGATACAAGATCTACCTTACGAAGTTTCTATCAAATCTTGGTCGAGATAATATTGAAAATATTCAATCGACCCAAGATACAAGATCAGGAATTTTACTTCCGACTTGTGCTTCACGATCCTCAAGTGAAGTCTTTCAATAGTCGTAGTCCAAAAGGACTTCGAGATGACGATCAACCTTTATGCAAGGATACACAGATGTGTATAGCATTGAGATTGTATCTTGCAGAAGGTCATCTATTTATAGTGATCATCAAGGGAGGCTTTGCTTAAAAGTTAAGCAACCTTGAGTAGGTCTCAAGCAAGTTCCGAATCTAAAAGGTCCATAACTTGAATACCCGTTCTCAATCTTCTTCCAACTTTGGACTAGGCCAATAGTTAAAGAGGACTCAACCTTGATTGAAGGTTTGCAACTTCTGGTCCAAAACATGTTTGAACATCGCGTGGATTAAGTAGTTGAATTCCATGGGCCAAGTAATGACGAGTCCGAGAACTAATCATGTCTAGACCGAAGATATGAAAGTTGGAAGTTTTCCATGGCTTATATGTACGCGTTCATAGAGCTGTCAATTGGAGTTCAGGAGAAATCAGTGAACTCGTATGTACGCGTTCATACAGACCCGCTCGGTCTCAGGATTGCCATATGAAACACATGTACGCGTTCACCGTTGAGGTCATTTCATGAGACAATTCAACATACTCTACCTATACATATTATCACGGATGTGACAAATGCAAAGGCGAAGAATCCTAGAATACCTTCGGATCTTATAAACAACATCATAGACTATTGGTATGATATAAATGGCAAATACGAAACATGGAAAGGAAAAACCTTTCTAACCTTTAACGAGGATGTTATGATTTATCAAGTAGTAAGCTCTGGTCTTCATCTTCAGTGGTCTTCGTCTCGATTACCTAAAACTATCCTAGTCCGAGGTTGTAGAGTAAACTTATCAAGGATTGTGTTTTTATCAACTAAACTTGAAAACTGACTTAAGATAGCAATATCAGTGGGTTCAACCGAGCAACGCTCTAACAATCTCCCCCTTTGTCAATTTTAGTGACAAAACAAATCTTACATATGGATTCAAAAAGTACAATCTTTTAGCCTTAACCATAATGTACTTGATCTTCTTGTAATCTTCAACGTCTTCAAATAAGAGTGTTCTTGCAAGTGAAGATTCAAGGAAGGGATAACAAATTTCAAAGTCACCACACATCTTGGTTCTAGAAGGACATAGTCCAACAAGAGTTTGTTAGAGCAAGGGCTATGGGTAGAGTGTTTTTGCACTCTATCACTTTCATTTTGAAAGAGAGACTAACCGAAAGTGTGAGAAACTGACCGTGGAGAGCAAATTATAAGAGACTAAGCGGCTAAAGATCAGGCGCTTGTGGGAGAAAAAAAAAGCAACACGACTGAACTTTAGCCTTTTGAATTTTTTATCGTTTTATTCCTATTACTTTAGCTGTCTCTTAACTTATCCACTTTTCTTTCTTTATTTTTTTATTTTTTTTTCTTAGTTTTCACTACACACGGCTGTGTAGTTTAGCCGT
>JAJJMA010047614.1:447-27256 GCA_023529015.1 Papaver nudicaule | reverse complement strand
GCAAACTCTAGAAACTCCTCTCATGGCAGTCGGTGCAGGAGCCTGTTGAAAAAGAAGGGGTACCCAAATACTACCAACTTTTCGTTTTGGCTCGTGAGTCTTATGGTAAAGAGTTTGGACGATCTCAAAAATCAATATCCAAACCTCTAACTGGAGTAATCTCAACAGTTAGGTAATAACGTACTACTTGGTGCTTTAATTATAAATCAGAGTTATAATGCGGAAAGGGAAAAGCACACAAGACACCAAACGTTTTTTAACGAGGAAACTGCCTTGCAGAAAAACCTCGGGACCTCGTCCAGTTTTGAACACCGCCCAGTACAAACTGACTACAAACTCTAGCCTACTATAAGACTTCGGTCTGGGATGTAGCAGAGACCAACTCAAGCCCTCCAAGCGAATTGGCTACTGTCGCCTTCCTTACGTCTCTGGATCCCCCACAGATCGTCACGCACTTGATTCCCCTAGCTGACGTCCTTTACAGGCCTAGGAGTTGCTTTGACCGATGCCAAAGGCTTTTGTCAGCAATACTGGGTTTTAAACCAAAACTGTTGACTTATGGTGTAACTGTCCTCTATCAGTTTACCATAAATAAGATGACTTCCTTCGGATTGTCAAATCCAGGTCATACGGAAATCTACTTAACAAATCAGGGCTGACATGCACCTTGCAACGCCCAATCTGTATCTACCTCAGTTATAGATGAAGAACCACTTAAGGAACTTGTATAACTGGAGCCAACTAGGTCTTACAACACCGAGTGCAGCCGTGCGTTGCTACCTTTCAAACCTTTACGTAACTTAACTAGTTCTTGAATAGCCGTATAGCAGAAGAGACGGACTTTGGAATAGACAAGAACTAAGATAGGTTACTGAGGTTACAGGTGAATCTGATCAACCACTGAGGGATCAATCTACCTGTGCTTCCCAACTCTCAAAGGAAGTCTTTATAGTCGTAGGGAGTTCCCAGAGGAGCTGCAACCTATAGAGGATGACTATACCACAACAAGCTTTCACCGAAGTGAAAAGAGTTTACGCTACCTTCCCTAAGGACCTTCACGTATGCTTGATGCTTGCGGTATTTGTCCGTAGACACCTCTATTTATAGCACTCAATAAGATAGGTTGCTTTGGAATTAAGCAATCAATTACTTGTCCCACAAGTTAAGGAAACCCTAAACTTGCCAACCAAGTAATACAGATTAATCTCAATTGAAATTCCTTTTTAGATTTATCTGCCAAGTGTTTTGTTGGCTCAAAAACACTTCAAGATAGGAATCCAACAGACCAGAGATAATCTTATCTTATTGACTCATTGAGGATCGTTAGATGGAACACAAAAGGTATTTATGTTTTACACAAGTCCATCTAAGAGATAAAGGAGTTGGAATTTGACCTAGAGTGAAATTCTAAAAGAATAAAACTCTTAATTCGACTTACCAGAAAACTCTCCGTGTCAGGTTCACGTACTGATAGAACAGGTACGGGAACTAATGCGACACAGGAGATTTTCAGCTTCTGGTACGCAAACCGGTTCGGGAACCGCCTGCTGGTCAAACTTGGTCAAATTCGGTCTTCGCTGGAAGAACTGGGCTGAGCCAGAACTTAGACGTGAGAACGTCCTCAGCTATGATCCACAGGCTCTTTGCTCAAGAGCACTCCTTTAGATTCATCCATATCCAACATAACAGTTTGCAAGCAAACCATTGTAATGGTCATATGGCGTCGAATCTATCTCATACGTTCTTGATTCACAGTATTCGTGGGATCAAATACTGGTCATGACATAAAGCCATGTTACACAAGAACACGATCGCAATCGCTACATTACTACTAAAGTAGTCGACTATATTTCGAAAGAATAGAGAAAGTAGAATAGAAGAATAATCCGTAAAGTCATAACTCCTACTAACCTTTTGTCGATGAAGAATAATTGATGTCTTCTTTGTCTTCACAGTCTTCGTCTTCAAGGTCTCTACTACTCTGTCTATATCCCATTTCCGAAATCTAAACTCTAGTAGGCTAAATCAAGAATTGAATTTTGACACCTAAAACTGACAACTAGCTTGACATACCAACGCTAGTGGGTTTGACCGGACAATGCCCTAACACTAGTCATGTCATGTTTGGTCCTATCATATGTTTGTCCGGTTAGTTGCTTTTACCACCGACAGCTAACCTTAATATGTGTATGTGCTATACCATCCATATTTTAAGCTTTGATTTATATATATGTATTTGTTTTTATTTATTTTTCTAATATAAGCATGAGCACGTGCATTTTTGCATTCCATTTTCGCATCGTCAGATGTTTGATTTTTTAAGCGAAACATGTGGCTAGTAAGTTGAACCCGTGCCTTGGGCCTTATGGTATTTACAAGCTGAACCACCATAAACCTTAGCCTAGTACCGAGAAAGACTAGTCTAACTATGTCTGAGGTATTTTGTTGAGGTAACCCAAGCCTACCTGAGAATTAGTGGAACATGCTGTTAGAGCATTGCTCGGTTGAACCCACTGATATTGTTATCTCAAGTCAGTTGTCAAGTTTAGTTGACAAACACAATCCTTGATAAGTTTACTCTACAACCTCAGACTAGGATAGTTTTAGGTAATCGAGACGAAGACCGCTGAAGACGAAGACCGAAGCTTACCACTTGATAAATCATAACGTCCTCGCTAAAGGTTAGAAAGGTTTTCCTTTCCATGTTTCGTATTTGCCATTTCTATCATATCAAAAGTCAATGATGTTGTTTATAAGATCCAGAGGTATTCTAGGATTCTCCGCCTTTGCATTTGTGACATCCGTGATAATATGTATAGGTAGAGTATGTTGAATTGTCTCTTGAAATGACCTCAACGGTGAAAGCGTACATGAACGCGTACTTGTGTTGCTTAAAGGCATTCCTGAGAACAAGTGGGTCTGTATGAACGCGTTCATGAACGTGTACGTACGAGTTCACAGACTTCTCCTGAATTCTCCTGAACTCCAACTGACAGCTCCATGAGCGCGTTCATGAACGCGTACATATAAGCCATGAGAAAATTTCCAACTTTCATATCTTGAAGTTTTCGGTCTAGACATGATTAGTTCTCGAACTTGTCATTACTTGGCCCATGGAATTCAACTACTTAATCCAAGCGATGTTCAAACATGATTTGGACCAGAAGTCGCAAGCGAGTTCAAACATGATTTGGACCAGAAGTCACAAACCTTCAATCAAGGTTGAGTTCTCTTTAACTATTGGCCTAGTCTAAAGTTAGAAGAAGATTGAGAACGGTTATTCAATCAATGAACTTTCCTAGTTCCGGAACTTGCTTGAGCCCTACTCAAGGTTTCTTAATTTTCAAGCAAAGCCTCCCTTGATGATCATTATAAATAGATGATCTTCTGCAAGATACAATCTCAATCCTCTACACATCTGTGTATCCTTTCATAAAGGTTGGTCTTCATATCGAAGTCCTTTTGGACTACAACTATTGAAAGACTTCACTTGAGGATCGTGAAGCACAAGTCAGAAGTAAAATTCCTGATCATGTATCTTGGGTCGATTGAATATTTTCAATCTTATCACGACCAAGATTTGATAGAAACTTCTTAAGGTGGATCTTTAATCGTAAACCCTAGAAGTTCCTTAACGCATATTCACGAACTAGGTTTAATACTAAGTTCGTCAAGCGTTAGGAGGTAAAGTTGTTTAGGCTAGATCAATAAGCCTTATTCAACAAAACAAATTTCCATTAACCTTGACTTTAAGTCTAAAGGAAATCACAATCGTATTCTCGTTTAAATTACTTGGATACTTTTATGCGTCCTGTTAGAGGCAGGGTAGCGCTAGTCTTCACGAAGGGAAGTGGAGCAACTCCTGGCCTGTAAAGGACGTAAGCTAGGGTAATCAAGTACGTAGGTTTTTGCGGGAGCCAAGAGACGTAAGAGCAAATTGGTAGTGAATTGCTTGTAGGGTGAATTCAGTCTCGATACATTCAAGTCGGAAGTCTGAGAGTAGGCTAGCGTCTGTATTCGGTTAATACTGAGGGTGTTCACATCTGGACGAGGTTCCGGGGTTTTTCTGCTAGGTTTGCAGTTTCCTCATCAACAAAATTCTGGTGTCTTGCATTACTTTCCCTTCCGCATTATATTGTCTTTGATCTATATAATTGAAGTAACTGCAAGTTTGTTGATTCATAACCTTTGAGTGAATCCATCTCTGTTGAGATCTACAAGAACCACATTTTTGTTAGGGTTCGGTTCTCTGAACTATACTTGATGCGTGTCGAATTCGCACAAATATAATTCAGTTCTTAACCTTCACAATAAATAAAATAATATAGTGGCAAGAACAGATTCGTTCCACGGAGAGAGATATGGTTTATCAGTTGTATTTGAAAACTTAAAAGTAACCAAAGGGGGGGGATGTTTGTTGTTTTAAACTAAAAAGCAAAATAAAATAAAAGCAAGTAAATGTAGAAAATAATCAGGGGACGAGAATATTGGTTAAGGGTTCATCTTAAATTGCTTAACATGCATATGAATAATATATGGAGTGTCGACTAGTTCTATCATCATCAAAAGCCCTAGAATACATCATCGCGAAAATATTCTGAAATTTCCTAATGTCATCACACACCATAACGATGAATGTGTGAATACTACGTAGAGAATAACTCGACACCAGGAGTAATCGAGTTCAACTCTCTAAGAGCACTAAGTTTTGTGAAATAGGCTAATCAATGCAATGAACCACCATGAATGGCTCATTCAACAAAGGTTTTATCCTACATATGACTCTCGAAGCTATCACCACCTCAATAATCATATTGTGCTACTTATGAATAGGTTCTTCAACTATTCCGTATCTCCAAACCTAATTCTAGCAATAGGTATAAACATAATCTAACTCAGTTGGCCACTTGAATCAAAAAAACATTCAACCTTAGTGTAATACATCAATCATACACTCATACGCATAGTAGAATAAAATCGATATGAATATGAATAAGTTTAACTCCATAATTAATCAAAACATGTCTTGCAATTTAAAGACTACATCCTCAACCAATAAAAAGAAATTAGCTACTCATGTTGTTCTTGAAAGCAAAAGAAAACATAATTAAAGTGCTAGAAATCATAAAAACCCGTTGTCCCGACGCTCCAATCTTTCTCCCAAAGTTTCACCTCGAAATCCGTGCCAAACCCTAGCTTTTCCTCCTGCCTCGGGAAGCGTGCAGGAGTTTTTCTCCCAAACTCAGCGTGATAAACTATCCTGTACGTTTTTTGCTTATATACACACACCTAACCTAGTTTAGGAAACAAAATTTCTTTCCTAAACCCATCCAAACTCGAAGCCCATCTAAACTTGATCCAACACCAATAGCTAAGAATCAAGCCCATTTCTCTCCTGGCCCAGCTGCTTTTTGGCTGTCGTTCTCGTGAAACTGACAACGTTTTTTTCTCCTCCGCACGTGCGAGTCCCATGCCCATCTTCTTCTTCGTTTCATCTGCAGGAATCAGAGAAAACCCGAACTCGCCTGAATGCAAAATCAAACTTCCAAATCAATCTCCATCAGTTAAATCAAATGGAACCCAAGGTTTAATTCCTCCATATTCTTCATCGTACATCGCCAAATATCGTTCTCTGTCATCACAGAAGCTCATCGGCGTCAATGGCAGACGCCATTACCTTCCAGATTTGATCTTCCTCACTGTGTTGTGGACGTGTAATAACCCCCTAAAGACATTACTGAATTATCTCCAACATCTGCATCGAGTCCTCTGTCCAAATTTACTGATAATCCCGGCTCCCTGGTCTGTCGACGGTCATCTGACTGTGGTTTTGGACGACAGGAATTTGGGCCTGTTGAGAATTGGGCCATATTTGTATGTGCCCCTTATCGCCTTAAAGAGGTTGGAGATAACCAGTCGGCCCCTTTCGTATCATGTGTGCCCTAAAATCAGTTCTGTCCAAGCCTCTCGTAATTCTTGTTTGCGACACTTTTGAGCTTGTATCCTTCTCGTGTTCAAGACCACCAACTCCATATGATTCCAAGTTGTGAATTGAGTCGTTTTTGCTTCATTTTATTAAATATGATTTCAAAATACCTGCAAAATAGAAAATGGTTAAAATAAACAATGTACGAGGCTTAAGTCGACTAAAGTGTATCAATTAGGTACTCTTGAATAGGTGTTTTGCACACCTATCAATACTCAGGTTGTTGTTTGAATATTGATTTGTGAGATCGTTCAAACAACCGTAATCAACTTGGTTTACGAAAACTAAAAGTTGGTGGTGTATCTCGGTATCCCCTCTTTTTCAGTTGGTATCATAGATGACAAACACCTTGAAAGAGACGTAACTGTTTGTGTTTGACGATTTCGTGAACTAGAATGTATATGTTCCACCAGTCTTTGATGGCACAAATTATATATGGTGGAGATCTGCTATGCGGTCGTTTATACAATCCCGAGACTTTGACAGTTAGGTCTACGTGATTGATGGATACACACCACCTACCCTTATTAAAGGAGAAGGTGATGCAACTCTCACTCGCAATAAGAAACCAAGCGAGCGTGATGAAAACGACAGAGTTAAACCAAAATTAGAAGCTGATGCGCTTACGCCATCATTAACGCCATAACTCCCGATCTGCATAATCATGTGGAGACATGTGAATTTTCTAAAGATGCTTGGGATATTTTGAAAACAGTATACGAAGATAATAATGCGGAGAAAGAAGCAAGACTTCAAAATCTCATGACTGACTGAGAAAAACTCTGAATGTCTGATGAAGACACCTTTACAGAATTTGACACAAAATCTCTGAAATCGTGAACGCCTCTCTATCACTAGGGAAAACTATCGAAGAAAGAAATATTATGCGGAAAGTTCTAAGGTCACTTCCTCCCAGATATGATTCAAAAAAACATGTCGTCCAAGAAAAACATGGATATGACATATCAAAGGTGATTTGGTTTCTAAACTAAAAATCTTCGATTATGAGCATCAAAGTAGTAATATCCCTAAAAGATCAGACTCCTGAGACACCTCTTGATAAAAATCCTGATTCTGTATTTGATGATGAGGACCGGAAGTTTTTTTCTCTCGTCTCTCAATGATTGAAAAATAGGAAGAACCCAAGAACTTTTTATTCTCCCAACAAAAAAAACAGAATTGGGAAAATACAAAAGATTTACCACAATGCTTCAAATGTCTAGGTTATGGACATATCTCTCCTGATTTCCCTACCAAAGACTACTGTGATAAACTGAAAGCCTTCAATGCAACTCTCGATTTTCCAGGAGAGGAACGCTTAGGGCTCTCTCCGTTGCATAAGGATATGTGTATGCATTCAGCTTTCTTATCCTTCAGCGCTCAGCATGATGATATCCATCAACATAAGCAAATCTGTCTCTTGACAGAAAAACTCACTCTGCTTCAAAAAGATCTTGAAAAAAAACGCCTTGAACATAAAGCAGACAGGGAAAATTCATGCTTGAATTGTCAAACCTTGAGTCTCATATTAAGAACTTTGAAAGACACTCTCTTTCTAGTATAATGTATCTTCATAACATTGAAACTCAACAGTTGAGAGAGGATAACTTAATACTCAAGAACAAATTAGATAGTTTGTCTACTTCAAAAGAAGTTTTCTTTGAGAGTGAAAAAGTAAAAATTGTAGAACTTCTCTAAAGAAGTTATCTCACATGAGACCTCCTCGTGATCTTGGATCTCTACCTACAACTATTGCTTCTGTTAAAAAGCCAGCCTCCCTTAAAATTATAAAGAAATGGGTTGGAAAAGGCATGTCAAATAGGTCATTAAAGATAATAAGCCTATCGATTCTGATCTTCAGAAAAATATTAACAAGTCTCTTTCAAATTGCAGAAAAATTATTCATTTCATGGAGATGAATCTATCAGACATGATTCAAAAGACTGATCATCCAGGTATGTCCTCTACTAGCAGCTCGTGGACCTCATCTAAAAGAAAGAAGAGGAGTTCACGAAGTCTTATAGACCGGACCCTGATGTCCCCTTGTCAATAAGAGACAAGACTCTCGCTATTGGTAATCCTTGTAGCGAGAAAAGGTCTAAAATAGGATTCTGTTTAAAAGTTTTTAAGATCGTGCATAAATAAATATTTACCTATTATCTAAATAAGACAATAATCTATCATCTCTTATAATTGTTGAGCAATGATCTCAAAATAGATGTGTCCACGCTCAAACCTTTGTCCTGATGGTTTATGATCACCAATGTTGTCATCATAATTGTCTTACAACACCTATCTTACGCCTCCTGAAATTGCAGTGAGCCGAAGCAAAATTTTGTAATCAAATGGTGTTATCACATTACAATTTAGAGTCCAAAATATAATGACTCTATGTGGATGTCAACATATTTTGTGCTACTTCTAGAATCCTCCCTGCCTCAGGCTCCTAAGGCAAGAGTCGAGAACAGGATTCATGGGAACCTCTATGAGCAAGCCAAAAAGAATATATGCTCTTAAAATCATATTGTTGACATTTTTAAACTTATTATTTGGGGCAAAATTTTGGTTTATGAGATGAACCATTGTGGTTACACTGAGCTTAAATTGTCTCTTTACCTCAATAAAAACTGATGTTTAAAGGACGTTCGCGACTTCTCGTGAACGAAATCATGTCCCTTTAAAATCCTAAACTCTGTGTCTGATCCTTATAAAAGGAAGAGTATGAAGGGTTATTCAACCAGTCTAAAAGAAGGGATTCTTCTCTCCATATAACTGAAATTGCAATATGAATGACAATACATGGACCGTTGTTCTTCTTTCCTGTAAAAATATTCGAATTGAATCTTCAGACAGTGAATCTAGTATGACTCAAACATTGACTGCTCAATGCTCAATTCCATGTGTTTCCGAAGAACAGAGAAAGGCATCTGATATGAAACTTGACGTTGTTCTTGAACACGTTCAAAGTTTAAGCAATGATCTTATCAAACTCACCAAACTCATCACTGCTCTCACCTCAAGAGTAGCTGATATTGAACAAGACTGGACTACCTATGAAGAACCAGATAAGAAGGTAACTGAAGAATAATCCCTTTTCTTCTTTGCATTATCTATATGAGAAAAAAATATTTGTTCAGAATAAGAGGCATTCTTGCCTAAGCCATCTTGGTTTTAGACTTTATGAGTGATTCGCTTGAATGCATTACCTAGTTTTCATCAATTAATACAGGTTATTAAATTAAAATCTTAATTGATGATTGTAATGCTTGATCTTAATTGATTATTTATATGAATGTATTGCATAAATCGTGAACTTGTTTTTTAGCCATACCACCCGTTCGGGTAAAGCAGTTCATGAAGAACTATCAAAATCCATGCTTCTGACTCTTATGGCTAAGGGGATACGATTTTGATAAAGAGGAACCTCGTAGGATACAATATTGAAGTCCGCTGGATTAAATGTTGTACCTTCAATTCTTAGTCTTACAACCACTAGGAAGGGGTAACATAATGTTTTCTCTAAAGGCGATGGTTGACCGAAACTCTCTAAGAAATTTGGAAGATTAAACATTGAATTCATTTTTGACCGTAACTGACTAGGAAAGAAAAAACATAACTACAATTTTACTTGTGAAATTGTACTTCACCCAAGAATTTATTCCAAATCCTTGCTTTTGGAAGGTCGTCGCGTTGTTCCTTATGGAATGAAACATAATGGGGGAGAGTTCTTTTGAACTTGTGCTTCATGGTATCTTTCTGGGATGTGCGGCTGTGGAATTTGCAAGAGAATTGCATCTTTTTATCTCTCGTTTGAGGTATGTTTACCTTTGTCTACATTGATTATTGTTTTTTTATGAGGATTCATACATTTCTTGTTCTTTTGTCTATTAATTTTATGACAAAAAGGGAGAGAAATCTTGTAGTAAGGGGGAGTAAAATCTTTCTATTTACTACGACAATTGTCTACGGCATTGTCATACGGGGAGTAAAATCGTTGTGCTTGTCATGTCAAAACAAAATTTAGTGTATTGAGTAAGGGGGATAACATATCATATTGTGTAGTATCTTTAAGCATCGATGCAATATGCTTACAAGTTTTATATACTTCTCAATTGCATAACAAACTCTTGTTGGACTATGTCCTTCTAGAACCAAGATGTGTGGCGACTTTGAAGTTTGTTATCTCTACCTTGAATCTTCACTTGCAGGAACACTCTTATCTGAAGACGATGAAGATTACAAGAAGATCGAGTACATTATTGTTAGGGCTAAAAGATTTTACTTTTTGAATCCATATGTAAGATTGGTTTTGTCACTAAAATTGACAAAGGGGAAGATTGTTAAAGCATTGCTCGGTTGAACCCACTGATATTGCTATCTCAAGTCAGTTGTCAAGTTTAGTTGACAAAAACACAATCCTTGATAAGTTTACTCTACAACCTCGGACTAGGATAGTTTTAGGTAATCGAGACGAAGACAGCTGAAGACGAAGACCGGAGCTTACTACTTGATCAATCATAACGTCCTTGCTAAAGGTTATAAAGGTTTTCATTTCCATGTTTTCTATCATATCAATAGCCTATGATGTATAGGTAGAGTATGTTAATTGTCTCTTGAAATGACCTCAACGGTGAACGCGTACATGTGTTGCTTAAAGGCATTCCTGAGAACGAGCGGGTCTGTATGAACGCGTTCATAAACGCGTACATACGAGTTCACAGACTTCTCCTGAATTCTCCTGAACTCCAATTGACAGCTCTATGAACGCGTACATATAAGCCATGAGAAAATTTCCAACTTTCATATCTTGAAGTTTTCGGTCTAGACATGATTATTTCTCGGACTTTTCATTACTAGGCTCATGGAATTCAACTACTTAATCCAAGCGATGTTCAAACATGATTTGGACCAGAAGTCGCAAACCTTCAATCAAGGTTGAGTCCTCTTTAACTATTGGCCTAGTCCAAAGTTAGAAGAAGATTGAGAACGAGTATTCAAGCTATTGACTTTCCTAGTTCCGAAACTTGCTTGAGCTCTACTCAAGGTTGTTTTTCAAGCAAAGCCTCCCTTGATAATTACTATAAATAGATGACCTTCTGCAAGATACAATCTCAATCCTCTACACATCTGTGTATCCTTGCATAAAGGTTGGTCGTCATCTCGTAGTCCTTTTGGACTACGACTATTGAAAGACTTCACTTGAGGATCGTGAAGCACAAGTCGGAAGTAAAATTCCTGATCCTGTATCTAGGGTCGATTGAATATTTTTCAATCTTATCACGACCAAGATTTGATAGAAACTTCTTAAGGTAAATCTTGAATCGTAAACCCTAGAAGTTCCTTAACGCAAATTCACGAACTAGGTTTAATACTAAGTTCATCAAGCGTTAGGAGGTAAAGTTGTTTAGGCTAGATCAATAAGCCTTATTCAACAAAACAGATTTCCATTAACCTTGACTTTAATTCTAAAGGAAATCACAATCGTATTCTCGTTTAAATTACTTGGATACTTTTATGCGTCCTGTTAGAGGAAGGGTAGCGCTAGTATTCACGAAGGGAAGTGGAGCAACTCCTGGCCTGTAAAGGACGTCAGCTAGGGTAATCAAGTACGTAGGTTTTTGCGGGAGCCAAAAGACGTAAGAGCAAATTGGTAGCTGAATTGCTTGTAGGGTGAATTCAGTCTCGATACATTCAAGTCGGAAGTCTGAGAGTAGGCTAGCGTCTGTATTCGGTTAATACTGAGGGTGTTCACATCTGGACGAGGTCCCGGGGTTTTTCTGCTAGGTTTGCAGTTTCCTCATTAACAAAATTCTGGTGTCTTGCATTACTTTCCCTTCCGCATTATATTGTCTCTGATCTATATAATTGAAGTAATTGCAAGTTTTTTGATTCATAGCCTTTGAGTGAATCCATCTCTGTTGAGATCTACAAGAACCACATTTTTGTTAGGTTCGGTTCTCTGAATTATACTCAGGTTGCTGTTTGAATATTGATTTGTGAGATCGTTCAAACAACCGTAATCAACTAGGTTTACGAAACTAAAAGTTGGTGGTGTATCTCGGTATCCCCTCTTTTTCAGTTGGTATCATAGCCGACAAACACCTTGAAAGAGACGTAACTGTCTGTGTTTGACGCCTTCGTGAACTATGAACACACATTATTCTGCTAATGTGAATGTTCCACCAGTCTTTAATGGCACAAACTATCTATGGTGGAAATCCGCCATGTGCTATTTTCTTCAATCACGAGACTATCAGTGTTGGATATTTGTGCAAGATGGGTTTACCTTTAAAATCGGTGATGTTGTAAAGGATAAAACTCCCTCACAATATTCTGAAGATGAAAAGAAAGAAGCTAAGATAGATTCAGATGTGCTTAATGCGATCATCCATGCAGTTACCCAGATCTTCAACATCATGTATCTACATGTAGTACATCGAAGAAAGCCTGGGAAACCCTGCAAACCATATTTGAAGGCAATCAGAGAAAGAAGTTCGTCTACAAATTCTCTCATCAGATTGGGAAAACCTACGAATGTCTGATGAAGAAACCTCTGAAGATTTCAACCACAAACTTTCTGCAATTATTAATGCCTTGCAATCGGTTGGAAAAACAATTAAAGAAAGAGAAATTGTGAGAAAAATCTCCAGGTCTCTACCTTCAAAATATGACTCTAAAAAGCATGCCACCCAAGAGTCATTTGGTTTTGATATAAAGAGAGGCGATCTTATTGCCAAACTTAAAATCTTTGATCATGATCACAAGACTGAATTTAAGTCTATCGCATTCGAAGCAAATCATGATCCTAATTTCACAGCTTCCAGCACCTCTTGGGCTGATGAATGTGATGATCCAGATATTTCGGACATAAATTCTACCCTGTCCTTAATCACTCAACAGATTAGAGAACTTCTGAAGAACAGGCGGATGCACCGTTCCAAACAACAGTTCGAGAATTCACAATCTCCCAAGAAAACTGAGGATGTTCCAGAGGAAGAAATTCAATGCTACAAGTGTTGTGGATATGGACATATGATGAAAGATGTCCAAGCAAAGAATACCGCAACTCTCTCTAGGCTACTCTCGATGAAATGCCTAATGAACATCTCTTCGAGAACGTGCTTGATCAGGCCTTAATAGCCAAGAATTCTGATGAAGATGATTCGAATAATCTGATACTTGAATTTCTGGATAAAAGCGAAATTCTCTTAAAAGAAAATCTTTTGTTAAAGGAATCTCTTAAGAAGAATGAAAATCGCTTCTGATAACTAATGGCCAGCTTGAGAAATCAACTTGTGAATTATCAAGACTTCTGTCAGAAAATTGTACCCTAAAAGATGACCTGCAAAAATTATCTGGTAGCTCGGATAAAATTTCAGCCATGCTTTTTGGGCAAAATTCATTTGGAGATACAAATGGTCTAGGGTACAAAAGTAACTCTTTCACTAACAACAACACTTTCATACCTGCAGGGTCATCTCCTCCTGCCAATGAAAAAATCAATTTTGATTTCGGTGCCTCTGGAAAAAATCTCAGAAGCAATGTTGCTCGTCCTGTGGCAAGGATAATCATATCCTGAGAAGATACATAAAGTTTCAACAAAAAAAGGCTATTGTTGCTAAGCTTGAGAATGACGTAAAGAAGATGAATCAGAGGCTGAGCAATCTGGCTAATGGTGTTCCTTTATCAGGAAAAAGAGGAAAAGGTAAGAATTACTCTACAAAAACTGATCGCGAGCGTTATGCTCACCCGTTCTCCACTTAATATTGTGGACTACGTCCTAAATTTGCGACTTGTGATTCTGAGACGTCAAATTAAATCAGTACATCTGATTAAAAAGGAACAAGTCAGTTTATTGTTTTTGCTAAACTTACTTTTACGTCCAACAATATTTACAGGAATAAAAATCAATATCTCATAAAGTTGTTGAGCAATGCTCCAAAGAGATGAATCCACGCTCAATTGGTTAAGTGACCTTTTGCCCAGATGGTATATAACAATAAATCCCAAAGAGGTTGTTATAGTTATTCCTTACACCAATGGCGAGACTCCTTCTTGTAGTGACTCCGATGCTATAATCGTATAAAAAGGTGTATGTCACGTCATTGTTTGAGTCCAAAATGTAATGACTCGACGTGCATATCAATACTCTCTTGACTTCATTTGGAAATTCTCCCTGCCTCTGGCTCCTAAGGCAAGAGTCGAGAACAGGAACAATGGGAATCTCCATTTGACTCTGTCAGAGATTATGCTCTTGGAACAATTTACTAAACATATTGTTGATATATAAACTTATTTCTTTTGGAAACTAAAAGAGGTAATGAATATGCAAAAAAATGTAGAGAAAGTCTATAAAAAAACACCTCACGAACTAGTTTCCTAAGTTCGCACCGTTCACAAACACTATTTATTTGTGTCCTAGTAGTATTCTCTTCAAAAATATGATGTCATCATGGCTTCTATTGCAGAAAGAGTTATTAGAAATAGAGACTATTATGCAGAAAAGGCTGATCAAGAGTATCTTCATCTAAAATCAGAAAAAGGTGTTCCTAATGCACACCACGTGATCAACGTTCACACTTCACATGAATTTGTCCACAAGCTTAAATTTGTGCTGCAGAAGATTGAAGACCTCTAAGAAAATCCTCAGAAGAATTGTAAAGAGGAAATACTGTTCTACAAGTATATTTTCAAAGATTGGACAGATTTCTCAGAGTCAGATTATGAGGATTGCAAGATCATCATCAAACAAATTTCGTATTTACAGAATATGTAACTCCTTATTAAAAAACTTATGTCTTTTCCTTAAGGTTTGTGTAATCACTATGCTAGAATTAGTCATCTTGATTTAAGCATAATTTGCTTGTACTACTTTTTTTTTATCAATTAATCGAGGTTATTAAATTAAAATCTTAATGGATGATTGCAATGCTTGATCTTAATTGATTATCTATATGAATGTATTGCAAAATCGTGAACTTGCATTTTTAGCAATACCACCCGTTCGGGTAAAGCAGTTCATGAAGAATTATTAAAATCCATGTTTCTGACTCTTATGGCTAAGGGTAGACGATTTTGATAATAAGGAACCTTGTAGGTTACAATGTTGAACTCCGCTGGATTAAATGTTGTACCTTTAATTCTTAGTCTTACAACCACTAGGAA
The DNA here is from genome assembly GCA_023529015.1 of Papaver nudicaule. NCBI lineage: Eukaryota > Viridiplantae > Streptophyta > Magnoliopsida > Ranunculales > Papaveraceae > Papaver > Papaver nudicaule. Next base: position 12,105 of record JAJJMA010047614.1, on the reverse strand, counting down.
GGGGTAACCTAATGTTTTCTCTAAAGGCGATGGTTGACTGAAACTCTCTGAGAAAGTGGAAGATTAAACCTTGAATTCCTATTTGACCGTAACTGGCTAGGAAAGAAAAACATATTTAGAATTTTCCTTGTGAAATTGTACATCACCCAAGAATTTATTCCAAATCCTTGCTTGGGAAGGTTGTCGCATTGTTACTTATAGAATGACACATAATGGGGGAGAGTTCTTTTGAACTTGTGCTTCATGGTAATATATTTTTGGGGTGTGCGGCTGTGGAATCTACGAGAGAATTGCATCTTTTTGTCTCTCGTTTCAGGTATGTTTACCTTTGTTTACATTGATTATTGCGATTTTATGCGGTTCCTATATTTCTTTTTTTTTTTGTCTATTTTATGACAAAAAGGGGGAGAAATCTTGTAGTAAGGGGGAGTAAAATCTTTCTATCTACTACGACAAGTGTATACGGCATTGTCATAGGGGGACTAAAATCGATGTGCTTGTCATGTCAAAGCAAAAGTTAGTGTATCGAGTAAGGGGGAAAACATATCAAATTGTGTAGTATCTTTAAGCATCGATGCAATATGCTTACAAGTTTTATATACTACTCAATTGCATAAAAACTCTATAAGGTGGAATTCCTCGAAGGTGTCGTCATCACACATACGAAGATTTTCCCAACCCGAAGCAAGAGTCAGTAGTCGGGCTTGTTTTTCAGAGGTATTCCCTTCAAATACGGTTACCAATATGTCCCAAGCCTCTTTCGAGGTTTCACACGTAGACACGTGATGATAGAGATCAGGAGTGGCCCCATGAATAATGGCATTTAATCCATCGGAATTTTTCTTAACTTTTGTCTGCTCATCGCCTTCTAGATCAACTAGTTATTTATATTCGGATGCAGAACTAGTTTTAAAAGGACGAGAATAGCCTTTGACAACCAACGTCTAGGTTTCAAAGTCTCTAGACGACCGCATAGCGGATTTCTACCAGAGATAGACTGTCCCGTCAAATCTTGGAGGTATGTTGACTGAACTAGAATCATTATTCTTATTCATGGTTATTCTTATAGGTTGGATCGAGCTAAACACAGATTGTTATATCTAAAGGTGTTTGCCTACTCTGATAACAATTGAAAAGACGAGGGTACCGAGTACACCACCAATCTTTTATTTGAGTCCACCTATAAGTCAAACCTTGACAGGTTCCTGTAATGAAGAACTCAAGAACAAGATCTCCTTCAGATCTGATTGATTCTCACAAGGGAGTCAATACAAGAATCCGAAAGACTATGTCAACCAACCAAGTACGATACTTATATATGATGACTCAAATATAATGCGTAAGTAAAGTAAAGTACACACAAGATTTTGTTAACGAGGAAACTACAAACTCGTAGAAAAACCCCGGGACCTAGTCCAGTTTTGAATACTCTTAAGAATTAAGCCGCCAACAAACCTACTCTGAGACTTCGGACAAGCTTGTGCAGACAATATGACCCTAATACGACTATTAGTCACAAATATTTCCCCTCACTATTCTTACGCCTCCAAACATAGCAAGGTGGTCACGCACATGTACTCCCCTACGCAAACAGACGTCATTTACTGTCTTACGCAAGAATTGCCTCATAGCCCGTCGCGAGGACTATCATTACCCGACCTCCAATCGCACGATTACAACCTTATGGACAACAACCAAATAGCAGCAGGTCAAATCACTAGATGATATCCTTGGTAATTAACATATTGAAAAAGGAGGGGTACCGAAATACTACCAACTTTTCGTTTGTCTTGTAGGTCTTATGGTTTAAGTTTGGACGATCTCAAAAATCAATATCCAAACTCTAATAACTGGAGTTGTGATCTTGGGGATCAACTCGACAAAGTTGGGACTTTGGAGTTAAACTCTACAGTTATAGGATAACGTACTACTTTGTGCTTTAATTATATTATCAGAGATATAATGCGGAAAGTAAAAGCACACAAGACACCAGAGATTTTTTTAACGAGGAAACTACCTTGCAGAAAAACCTCGGGACCTCGTCCAGATTGAACACTGCCCAGTACAAACTGACTACAACACTAGCCTACTATAAGACTTCGGTCTGGGATGTAGCAGAGACCAACTCAAGCCCTCCAAGAGAATTGGCTACTGTCGCCTTCCTTACGTCTCTAGATCCCCCACAGATCGTCACGCACTTGATTCCCCCAGCTGACGTCCTTTACAGGCCTAGGAGTTGCTTTGACCGCTGTCAAAGGCTTGTGTCAGCAATACTGGCTTTCAACCTAATTGTTGACGTATGGTCTAACTGTCCTCTATCAGTGTACCACACACAAGTTGACTTCCTTCTGATTGTTAAATCCAGGTCATACGGAAATCTACTTCAATAATCGGGGCTGACAAGCAAACCGAGTAAGCTATGCCCAACTTATCTCTACCTCAGTTATACACGAAGAATCACTTAAGAAACTTGTATAACTGGAGCTAACTAGGTCTTACAACAGCGAGTGCAGCCGTGCGTTGCTACCTTTCAACCTTGTGTGTAACGTATCAGTTCTTGAATACCCGTATAGCAGAAGAGACGGACTTTAGAATAAACAAGAACGTGATCAGGTTCCCAAGGTTACAGGTTAATCCGATTTAAACCAAATATGGTCTCAATCTCCTACATGTGCTCCCCAACTCTCAAGAGAAGTCTTTTATAGTCGTAGGGAGTTCCCAGAGGAGCTGCAACCTATAGAGGATGACTATACCACAACAAGCCTTCACCGAAGTGAAAAGAGTTTACGCTACCTTCCCTAAGGACCTTCACGTATGCTTGATGCTTGCGGTATTTGTCCATAGACACCTCTATTTATAACACTCAATAAGATAGGTTGCTTTGGAATAAAGCAATCAATTACTTTTCCCACAAGTTAGGGAAACCCTAAACTTGATAACCAAGTAATAGAGATTAATCTCAATTGGAATTCTTTTTATCATTATCTGCAAAGTGTTTTGTTAGCTCAAAAACACTTCAATATAGAAATCCAACATACCAGAGATAATCTTATCTTATTGACTCATCGAGGATCGTTAGGTAGAACACAAAAGATATTATGTGATAACCAAGTCCATCTAAGAGATAAAGGAGTTTGGAATTTGACTCTGAGTGAAATTCTGAAAGAATATCCACTAAATCCGACACCAGCAAGATGACCATTAATAAATTCGCGTACAGGTTCGCGAAATAAATAGCCACTTTGGAACTCAGGAGAAATCCGAGTTTCTGGTACGCAAACCGGTTCGTGAACCGTGTGCTCGTCAGATTTCGTCAAATCTGGATTCCGCTGGAAGTCATGGGCTTAGCCAGAACTTAGACGTGTGTACGTCCTCAGCTGTAATCCATGGACTCTTTGCTCAAGAGTACTCCTTTAGATTCATACATATCCAACTAACGATTTGCAAGCAAACCATTGTAATGGACACATGGCACCGAATCTGTCTCATTCATTCTTGTACTCACAATATTTGTGGGAGCAAACACTGGTCATGGCACAAGGCCACGTTACACAAGAATACGATCTCAATCGCTATTATCACTACTAAAGTAGTCGACTATATTTCGAAAGAATAGAGAAAGTAGAATAGAAGAATATCCATAAAAGTCACAACTCCTACTAACCTTTTATCGATGAAGAATAATTGATGTCTTCTTTGTCTTCACAGTCTTCGTCTTCAAGGTCTCTACTACTTTGTCTATATCCAATTCCGAAATCTAAACTCTAGTAGGCTAAATCAAGAATTGAGTATTGATACCTAAAACTGACAACTAGCTTGACATACCAATGCTAGTGGGTTTGACCGGACAATGCCCTAACAATCTCCCACTTTGTCAATTGTAGTGACAAAACCAATTTACATATGGATTCAAATAATATACAATAAAGTACTAACCAAATGTATCTCTTGATTTCTTGAATTCTTCAACTTCTCCCTTGAGTCTTGATGTGTTCATTAAACTCTTGTTGATGAATCCGTAGTCAGCAGTCACAACATATCCAGGTCAAACAACCATAAAGGTACGCTTATAAGCTTACGTGGGTTTAGTATGCTCACCCCACATGTTGTTTGTGCGTAAGAGTAAGAATCTGAGATACTTTAAAGTTGGTGTATCAGAACTTTTAAAGTGATTCTACTCATTCTTGATACGAAGCTTGATCTCAGCTTTAATTACTCCCCCTTACTTGATACTTTGTGAAAAGCACCACAAGTAAGCACATGATGTTATCCCCCTATGGTTATGCACCTTAATGCAACCACAAGAACAAGAACCATATGTATTCTCCCCTATTTGTCACAATGTCGGTTATCTTGCTGGTATTCAGATTAAGTGTATATTATTCCAGAATTTCACTTGGGTTAAACTCTGAACTCCTTTATCTCTTAGGTGGACTTGTATATCACATACATATCTTTTGTGGTCCATCTAACGATCCTCAATGAGTCAATAAGATATGATTATCTCTGGTCTGTTGGATTCTATCTTGAAGTGTTTTTGAGCTAACAAAACACTTGGCAGATAAATGATAAAAATAATTCCAATTGAGATTAATCTCTATTACTTGAGTTCCAAGTTTAGGGTTTCCAAAACTTATGGGACAAGTAATTGATTGCTTTATTCCAAAGCAACCTATCTTATTGAGTGCTATAAATAGAGGTGTCTATGGACAAATACCGCAAGCATCAAGCATACGTGAAGGTCCTTAGGGAAGGTAACGTAAACTCTTTTCACTTCGATGAACGCTTGTTGTGGTATAGTCATCCTCTATAGGTTGCAACTCCTCTGGGAACTCCCTATGACTATAAAAGACTTCTCTTGAGAGTTGGGAAGCACATGTAGGAGATTGAGACCATATTTGGTTGAAATCGGATTAACCTGTAACCTTGGTAACCTGATCACGTTCTTGTCTATTCCATAGTCCGTCTCTTCTGCTATACGGCTATTCAAGAACTGATACATTACACACAAGGTTGAAAGGTAGCAACGCACGGCTGCACTCGGTGTTGTAAGACCTAGTTAGCTCCAGTTATACAAGTTTCTTAAGTGATTCTTCGTGTATAACTGAGGTAGAGACAGATTGGGCATAGCTTACTCGGTTTGCTTGTCAGCCCTGATTTGTGAAGTAGATTTCCGTATGACCTGGATTTAATCATCCGAAGGAAGTCAACTTGTGTGTGGTAAACTGATAGAGGACAGTTAGACCATACGTCAACAATTAGGTTGCAAAGCTAGTATTGCTGACACAAGCCTTTGACATCGTTCAAAGCAACTCCTAGGCCTGTAAAGGACGTCAGCTGGGGGAATCAAGTGCGTGACGATCTGTGGGGGATCTAGAGACGTAAGGAGTGCGACAGTAGCCAATTCGCTTGGAGGGCTGGAGTTGGTCTCTGCTACATCCCAGACCGAAGTCTTATAGTAGGCTAGTGTTTGTAGTCAGTTTGTACTGGGCGATGTTCAATCTGGACGAGGTCCCGAGGTTTTTCTGCAAGGCAGTTTCCTCGTTAAAAAAATCTCTGGTGTCTTGTGTGATTTTACTTTCCGCATTATATCTCTGATTATATAATTAAAGCACCAAGTAGTACGTTATTCAATAACCGTTGAGTTTAACTCCAAAGTCCCAACTTTGTTGAGTTGATCCCCAAGATCAAAACTCCAGTTATCAGAGTTTGGATATTGATTTTTGAAATCGTGCAAACTCAAACCATAAGACTCACGATCCCAAACGAAAAGTTGGTTGTATTTCGGTACCCCTCCTTTTTCAATTGGTATCAGAGCAGGTGAACACATTAAAGACGTAATTGTCTGTGTTTATCTAGGCTTGTGAGTCATGGATCAAAGCTTAAATGCTTGTAACGTACCACCACACTTGATGTAACATCCGTATCTGAAAGAGAAATCTTGACGAATACGTCTGATGTGTGGACCGATTTTATTAATTCTCTATGTATTGAAAAACATAGATTAATTAGAAAAGTCGAAGGACTTTTATCGGGTTAAACATTCAAAGTGAGAAGATTCATGATTTATCTGAAAAAGAGAAAATGCTTAGTAATAAGCTAGATACAGTTGTCCGTGAGAAACAAACTATTAACCCCAGTCTATCCGGATCAAGTCTACTGACTAAAGGGATTCAAGACCCTTATACTGAATCTAATCTGAAGCATGTCTCAAGGGAAAGATATAGAATCGGGTTCAAACTCCCTTATTCAGAAAACATGAATATTGAACACCCATGCACCTTTTGTGGCTTGAAAGGTCACCTCCAATATTTATGCAGCTCATTCAGGATAAAACTGCAGGAACTGAAAGCTTTGCATAAAAATGCTCAGAAACTCTTGTTGAGTTGAGAAAGCATGTGAGAAATCAAGAAACATCTCCTACTCGTGAATGTGCCTTAGGAGTTGTAGCTCTAAAGTCTACATCCCCTTTTCAATGGTTCCTTGATAGTGGATGTAATAGGCATATGACAGGAGATTTATCTTGGTTTGTAAACGTTTATGATTACGAAGGTGGTCCTGTAACCTTTAGTGATGGAAGTTGTTGCTTTATCAGCAAGCGCGAAACTATCAAACTTCCAGGTATTCCCGAGATCCATGATGTTGTCTATGTTGAAGGCATGACAGCAAATCTTCTCTCTATTAGTCAAATATGCGACAAAGGCCACAAGGTTGTTTTCGAGGCAAATAAATGCGCCATTGAAGATAAATCTGGCAATACCATCTTTCGTGGTATTCGTGGGTCGAACAATTGTTATCTACTCGATATCAAGTCCGATCTTTGTTGCAACCTGACTAAGGATGAATCTACCCATCTTTGGCATGAACGATTTGGTCATATCAATTATCGTTTATTGGGGAAGCTAATTAACAAGGAACTTGTTAGAGGTGTCCCCAAGATACAAGCCAATGTAGAGGGTATATGTGGTCCTGTCAAAGGGGTAAACAAATAAGAGTTCCACATAAAGTGTCTACCAGTATAGCAACCAAAGCTCCACTTGAATTAATTCATATGGATCTTTTCGGTCATATCCAACAAGTATCTGTTGGTGAATAAATATGCTCTGGTAATGGTCGATGACTACACTAGATTCACCTGGGTAGCATTTCTCAAGCACAAGAATGATACCCTAGAAGAGTTTAAGATAATTGTGAATAGAATCTAGAATGAGCAAGGTCGCACTGTTAAGAAAATCAGGAGCGACCGTGGCACAAAATTCAAAGATACTAAGGTATTCGAGTTCTGTGACTCATTGGGTATAATTCAATAATATTCAGCACCTATCACACCTCAGGCTAATGGTGTGGCTGAAAGAAAGAATAGAAATATTCAAGAAATGACACGGGTTATGCTTCATAACAGAGATTTACCCTTAAAATTTTGGGGTGAAGCAGTGTTCACAACATGCTATCTTATTAATCGTGTATATCTAAGGTCCTTCACCTTGAATACACCTTATGAGCTATGGTACGGTAAGAAACCCAACTTGGGTTACCTCTGTGTCTTTGGAAGTAGATGTTATATCATTAAAGACAGAGAACAAAGAGGAAAATTTGACTCAAAAAGCGATGAGGGAATTTTCCTAGGATATGCATCTGACAATCGAGGGTTTCGAGTTTTTAACACAAGAACTCAAGTTATGATGGAATCAGCTAACGTTATCATTGATGACATAACTGGATTCTGTCAGAATAACAGAGCCCCAGCAGAACTACCGCCGATTGAAACAGTAGAAAAAGGGTCCACGGTTCCCGAACCGGCCGCTACTGGTGTAGTTCTGACTGTGACCGATACAGAGACAGACCACAATAAAGACGATGATGTAGAGGTCGAAGTTGAGCCAACTGCTCCTGAAACACCTCTATGGGTCCTTCGTAGTTATGTACCTGATGACATCATTGGAGAAACATTCACTACAAAAGTGATGACTAGGAAGCAAGCACAAAATATCTGTCATCATGCTTGCTACCTGTCTAATGTTGAACCAAGGAATGTTGACGAAGCACTACAGGACTCTTCATGGATAAATGCTATGCAAAAAGAACTTAGTGAGTTCGAACGACAAAATGTTTGGGCACTTGTTGATCGGCTACCAAACATTAATGTTGTAGGTACAAAATGGATCTTCAAGAACAAGTCTGACGAGTTTGGCACTGTTGTAAGAAACAAAGCTAGACTTGTAGCTCAAGGATTCTCCCAAATTGAAGGGATTGACTTTGATGAGACTTTTGCTCCTGTAGCAAGACTTGAATCCATAAGACTTTTACTTGCTCATGCATGTCATCTGAAGATAAAACTTTATCAGATGGACATCAAGTCAGCATTTCTCAATGGTGATTTGAAGGAAGAAGTCTTTGTTGCTCAACCGAAAGGTTTTGAGGACCCAACTCATCCAAACAAAGTGTATCGGCTAAACAAAGCACTTTATGGATTAAAACAAGCTCCTCGAGCTTGGTTTGAGAGGTTGACAGCCTCCTTGTTGGGAAAAGGATTTGTCAGGGGAGGTGCCGATAAAACCCTGTTCATAAAATGGTATGGTAAAGATAGTGTGATTGCTCAAATCTATGTTGATGACATAATTTTTGGCTCCACTTCTAGAAAACTTACCAAGGAATTTCAAAGCTCATTGAGTGAAGAATTCCAAATGAGTAATGTAGGTGAACTAAAATTCTTTTTGGGAATACAAGTTCAACAACACGAAAGTGGAATCTACATATCTCAGCAGCAATATGCCAAGGATATGGTTGAAAAATTTGGTTTGAATGACTCATCACCAAAACCAGCACCTATGGCAACTACTGATAAAATCAGTAGAGATCTCCAAAGTGAAAAGGTCGATCAGAAACTTTACAGATCTATGATTGGAAGCCTTTTGTACTTAACAGCAACAAGACCCGATATTGCATATAGTGTTGGGTGTTGTGCGAGATATAAAGCTGATCCCCGAGTATCACATCTCAATGCTGTTAAAAGGATTCTACGATATGTTAAAGGGACAGTAGGTTTTGGCCTTACGTATACCTTTGACACCAACACCAATCTTGCAGCATACTCTGATGCTGATTGGGCTGGTAATAGAGATGACAGAAAAAGCACTTCGGGAGGTTGCTTTTTCGTTAGGTTGAATCTTGTAGCATGGCATAGCAAGAAACAAAACTCACAATCATTATCTAAATGCGAAGCAGAATACATAGCAGCTGGCTCTTGCTGCACTCAGCTCCTATGGATGAAACAGATGCTCGCAGACTACGGTATCAAGATGGGAACTATGAATATCTACTGTGATAATACTAGTGCTATACGCATTACTGAAAATCCAGTGGAACATTTTAGGACCAAACACATTGATATCCGATATCACTTCATAAGAAATCTCTATGAAGATAAGATTGTTATACTTGAACATGTGTCATCAGAATGACAACTTGCTGATATACTCATAAAACCATTAGATACACGAACGTTTCAACACCTTCGAAAATCTATTGATGTCGTTCTTGTTCATTAGAAACAAGAGTATCTAGTTTGTTGGGCAGAGGCAAACTAGATTAAAAACTTTCTTTTTACAAGGGAGTAATTATCGGCATATGTCTTTACTTGTAGAGACATCAGTTGTTCTTTAATGAATGACACCACACGAGGGAGAGTTCTTTTGAACTTGCGCTTAATAACAAATCTTTTTGGGGAGCGTGGATGTGGAATATTGGGAGGAAGTGTCTCTATATTTCTCCATAAGGTGAGAACTCAGGAATCTTATACCATCTTTAAACTTGATATGCGAGTACTTAGCTTCACCTGTTATCATAGGTGTATGAAACCCTAGTCTCGAACTACTTTGTCATATTTTTGTGACAAATAGGGGGAGAATACATATGGTTCTTGTTCTTGTGGTGCATTAAGGTGCATAACCATAGGGGGAGAACATCATGTGCTTACTTGTTGTGCTTTTCACAAAGTATCAAGTAAGGGGGAGTAATGAAAGCTGAGATCAAGCTTCGTATCAAGAATGAGTAGAATCATGTTAGGGCATTGTCCGGTCAAACCCACTAGCGTTGGTATGTCAAGCTAGTTGTCAGTTTTAGGTGTCAAAATTCAATTCTTGATTTAGCCTACTAGAGTTTAGATTTCGGAAATGGGATATAGACAGAGTAGTAGAGACCTTGAAGACGAAGACTGTGAAGACAAAGAAGACATCAAGTATTCTTCATCGACAAAAGGTTAGTAGGAGTTATGACTTTACGGATTATTCTTCTATTCTACTTTCTCTATTCTTTCGAAATATAGTCGACTACTTTAGTAGTAATGTAGCGATTGAGATCGTGTTCTTGTGTAACATGGCTTTATGTCATGACCAGTGTTTGATCCCACGAATACTGTGAATCAAGAACATATGAGATAGATTCGACGCCATGTGTCCATTACAATGGTTTGCTTGCAAACTGTTATGTTGGATATGGATGAATCTAAGGAGTACTCTTGAGCAAAGAGTCCATGGATCATAGCTGAGGACATTCTCATGTCTAAGTTCTGGCTCAGCCCAGTTCTTCCAGCGGATTCAGAGTTTGACCTAAATTTGACTTGGACGGTACCCGAACCGGTTTCGCGTACCTGGTCCAGAATTCTCCTGTGTCGCATTAGTACACGAACCTGTACGTGTACCTGACGCAGGGAAGTTTCTGGAAAGTCAAATTGCGTGAATATCTTCTAGATTTTCACTTTGAGTCAAATTCCAACTCCTTTATCTCTTAGATGGACTTGTGTGAAACATAAATACCTTTTGTGTTCCATCTAACGATCCTCAATGAGTCAATAAGATAAGATTATCTCTGTTCTGTTGGATTCCTATCTTGAAGTGTTTTTGAGCCAACAAAACACTTGGCAGATAAATCTAAAAAGGAATTTCAATTGAGATTAATCTGTATTACTTGGTTGGCAAGTTTAGGGTTTCCTTAACTTGTGGGACAAGTAATTGATTGCTTAATTCCAAAGCAACCTATCTTATTGAGTGCTATAAATAGAGGTGTCTACGGACAAATACCGCAAGCATCAAGCATACGTGAAGGTCCTCAGGGAAGGTAGCGTAAACTCTTTTCACTTCGGTGAAAGCTTGTTGTGGTATAGTCATCCTCTATAGGTTGCAGCTCCTCTGGGAACTCCCTACGACTATAAAGACTTGCTTAGAGAGTTGGGAAGCACAGGTAGATTGATCCCTCAGCGGTTGATCAGAATCACCTGTAACCTCAGTAACCTATCCTAGTTCTTGTCTATTCTAAAGTCCGTCTCTTCTGCTATACGGCTATTCAAGAACTAGTTAAGTTACGTAAAGGTTGGAAAGGTAGCAACGCACGGCTGCACTCGGTGTTGTAAGACCTAGTTGGCTCCAGTTATACAAGTTCCTTAAGTGGTTCTTCATCTATAACTGAGGTAGATACAGATTGGGCATTGCGAAGTTGGTTTGCGTGTCAGCCCCGATTTGTGAAGTAGATTTCCGTATGACCTGGATTTGACAATCCGAAGGAAGTCATCTTTGTTTATGGTAAACTGATAGAGGACAGTTACACCATAAGTCAACAGTTTTGGTTTAAAACCCAGTATTGCTGACAAAAGCCTTTGGCATC
>JAJJMA010047613.1:0-10899 GCA_023529015.1 Papaver nudicaule | reverse complement strand
ATTGATTGTGAGCTCTGGATCTAAACAAATAGGTTTTTGCGCTCACATTCTTCGTATAAAAGCTATAATCAAAACTTACAAATATATACAAACAGTTAAATTGTTCGGAATTCTCAACACACACACAAATAATTTGAAGGATCGGATCAGATACATAGTGTATTACATCGATGGAGGATTATTCTCTCCCCAAAGATTCTCTGTTTCTTGGATTTGATAGCTCTACTCAGTAAGTTTATTATTTCTCTTTATACATACTCTGTTTTGTGATACTAGATTGTTGAATTTTGGGATTAAGTTTTGAATTATGCAATTCTGATCCTGATTTAGTGTTTTTAGACATGGATTTTGAGATCACTTTTTGAATTTGATAATTTTTAGGTCATGTAAGGCAACAGTATTGGACTCCAATCTAAACATTGTAACTTCAGATGTTGTTCATTTTGATTCTGAATTGCCTCATTATAAAACTAAAGGTGGAGTTCATAGAGACCCATCTGATGATGGTAGAATTGTATCCCCAACGTTAATGTGGGTAGAGGCTTTAGAACTTTTGCTCGAAAAGTTAAACAAATCGGGACTAGATTTTGGGAAGATTGTTGCTGTTTCTGGTAGTGGACAACAACATGGTAGTGTTTACTGGAAGAAAGGTAGTTTGGAAAAGCTGGGGAGGTTGGATTCATCGAAATCGTTGAAGGATCAACTTAATGATGCATTTTCTACAACGGAGTCGCCTGTATGGATGGATAGCAGTACTACTGCTCAATGCAGAGAGATAGAGAATGCAGTAGGAGGTGCACTGGAATTGTCTCGATTGACCGGATCGCGTGGTTATGAAAGGTTCACGGGTCCACAAATCAGAAAGATATTCCAGACTCAGCCGGATGTGTATGCTGATACTGAGAGGATTTCACTTGTTAGCTCTTTCATGGCATGTCTTCTAACTGGGTCTTATGCAAGCATTGATGAAACTGATGGTGCTGGGATGAACTTGATGGATATCAAAGAACGTGTTTGGTCTAAGATTGTGTTGGAGGTGGTTTTCTTTTTAACACTTTAGAATATGTATATTAGACTTGAGTTATCATGTCTCTTCTTTATTCGCTGATGGAGCTTTGTATGAATTGTTATTTGCTTAGGCTACAGCACTGGGGTTAGAAGAGAAGCTCGGAAAATTAGCACCTGCCCATGCTGTTGTTGGTTTAATTGCTTCTTATTTTGTCGAAAAGTATGTGGCTTACTTTTCATGAATAACCCTCTTGGTTGGTTTGGTTTGCTTTTCAATAATGTCAAATCCTAACATTGATTTTTTTCTTATCACCGGCATGTGTTAAGGGAAAAAACAACAACAACAACAAATACGTACATATAAACATTGTAGCGAATTCAGATATTCTCTTTGACATATTATTTTCTTGTTTTATCTAACAAGCGTTTACGTATTATTTCTCTCTCGTGGCTTAATTTGGAGTTTGCATTGAACTGTTTCCAGGTTTCACTTCAACAAGAATTGTGTAGTTGTTCAATGGTCTGGAGACAATCCAAACAGTTTGGCAGGTTCGTAGTTATGTATTATCTTCTTATCCCCGGTTCTTATAATTTCTGCCAGCAGTTGTCAAAGCTATATATGCTCCCAGTATTCTTATCATCTGACGAACTTGTTTCCACTGTTAATACTTATATTGCCTGGGTTATTCATAGATATAGTATTACCTTTGTCCCTTGAGCGAGTCATACAGTGATACAGATACGGAATGGAGTTTCATTTGTGTATGCCTTCATTCCCTAAGAACTTGGTCTAGAATTGTCTAAATGGTGTTTATGTTTACAGGTTTAACCCTCAATACTCCCGGTGACTTGGCTATAAGTCTTGGAACCAGTGATACTGTAAGTTAATTCATTGTCACTGTACTACAAGAAGAAGAATTTTAATTGTTTTACTTATTGTAAGGTCTTGCTAATCATTTCAGGTATTTGGGATTGCTAGTGAACCTCGGCCTCGATTAGAAGGACATGTTTTTCCTAATCCCGTCGATCCAAAGAGCTACATGGTAATGCTTTGCTATAAGAATGGATCTCTGACTCGTGAAGGTAATCCCATCCTCCCAATGAATATTAAATTGCCTCTGAAAAGAGAAGTCGGGGTTTCAATTGAGCAACCTCATTCTTTCCTTAGATTTACACTGCATTTTTGTTTATGGTGTTAGATATAAGAAACAAGTATGCGGAACAATCTTGGGAAACTTTCAACAGCTATTTGGAAAAAACTTCTCCATTAAATGGTTTGTGATTTTACTTCTAAACAAATTTCGTGGAAATTATGCATGAAACATGTTGATTGATGCTGTGCTATTTCCTGCAACAGGTGGAAAGCTAGGATTCTACTATAAAGACCATGAAATTCTTCCTCCTCTGCCAGGTCGGTTATTTTTCTTACCAGAGAGTGTCAATATACTACGTTCGGATGTCATCATAGACTAGAGGATATCTTGTTTAACGCTTTACTTAAGATTATTTGCGAGTTAAATATCAATCTTAAGTCCTTGTTGTACATCACTTGCATGACTCGGTAGTCTGAGTTCATTTCTAATTTCCAATTTCGAGCAGTAAGACCTTGTTCGCTAATATTAATTGATGATTATCATTCATCTTACATTCCTCTGCAAAATCTTAATAAATTAGAAAGAAACCTAATCGAAATCTTTGACAGTAAGTATCAGTATGTCCAAACTGAGCATTCTTTTACTGTGAATGTATAGGGTAGTTCCACATATCAATATCACAATGTAAAGCAGTCCATGAAACTTTAAAATGTATTTTTTTCGGTGATAAATTTATTTCTCCTTCTGATTTGGAAATTGTGTTGGTGCAGTTGGCTTCCACCGTTATGTTCTTGACAACTTAACGGACGACTCATTAGAGGGGTTAAGAGAACATGAAGTAGAAGAGTTCGATGGAGCGTCAGAGGTGTGTAACTCAGATGACCTATTCATGCATGATTGTTTTGTTGATTGATTTTTTCATGCCTGAATTGCCTACGATGACAGGTACGGGCAGTAATTGAAGGTCAGTTTCTATCCATGCGAGCTCATTCTGAAAGGTTTGGAATGCCAAATCCACCCAAACGAATAATAGCTACTGGTGGTGCATCAGCCAATCAGAGCATCCTTAAGTCAATATCGGCCATTTTTGGTTGTGATATATATACAGTCCAAAGACCTGGTAAGCAAGGTTCTTGGATCTTGATTACATGCCAATTTGGTTTCTCGAATTCCTGATTATTTCACTGAATGTTTGCATCTTTCCCACATTATGCAAGGATTGACTTTGTTTCACTTCTTACAACTTTTTAAGCATGTTGGGCCAAGTAACAGCCTTTTATATGCGCTTTTTACGACCACCTAAATTTTTTTGTTTCCATTGACAGATTCGGCTTCTCTAGGAGCTGCCCTTAGGGCAGCGCATGGGTGGCTCTGCAACAATAAGGGCAAGTTTATACCAATTTCCTGCATGTATGAAAGTAAGTCGGAGAAAACAGCTCTTAGTTGCAAGCTATTGATGCCTGCTGGAAATCCAGAACTGCTTCCTAAATACACCTCATTGATGAAGAAAAGAATTGAAATTGAAGACCGCCTTGTTCAGACACTGGGCCGTTAGTAAAGCGAAAACAAAGAGTAGAATCATGAAATCATAGAGGAAGCCAAGTAGAACGTAGATCCCAACTTCCGCATCACACGGGCTGCTCACCCCCTTTAATAACACAGAAGATAGACATATTGTCCTGCAATTAATAATGTCGAGTATGTTTTGTCTTTTTCCTTTCATAATTTCACTTGCTCATTTACCACCCCGCTTTACCTAAATTCCATCCATGTAAAGACATTCAAAATTTGTAAACCTATGCTGCTGTAGGTGTGGGTATTCTAACTTCACCCATTAATCTTTTCAAAGCCTGTTACGTACTTCCACCGTAGCAGTAAGTAAAAAGTAAGAATGGTATAGAAGATGTGAACCGCCAACAAAAACAGAGAGAAAATAAATTGAAAGAGGGGCACATTGCTAACGATGGAGATGACTTAGGTCATGTTGTTCCCTGTTTTGTATTTTATTTCACAAAGATGCAAAACAATGTTCCTGGATTGATTCGTTTTCCCACTTAAGTTATGCAAGAGAAGGATGTCATCTGAAAGAAATCTAATTTGCCACCCAAGTCATAGCGCAACCTGTATAGCCACCCAAGTTATAGTGCAAGTCGGAGATCAAAGGGAGAAGCTGAATGTATTCCACGCACTGGTGGTCATCTCAAAGCACATCTGGTTCAGATGTGGAGTGTCAGCAGACTCGATTTATAAAGTTGTATATCATGTGTACGAGTCTCAAAATAATGTAACAAAGATGTAGAACTTCCATTTTGCCCATATTTATCGCCAAGACCAAAGTGGTTACTCGGTAACCGCCTAGAGGGTTTAAAGTTACAGACAAAATCGATTTTCCCTCACTTTTTTTCTTCTTCCACATTTTTTTTCTCCCCACACCGAAAAGCGAGATTACTTTTATCACTTTTGATGGTGTTTGAGGTTGAATATTTGTAAAATCTTGCGAGAGTTCTTTTAGACTCAAATGTGGCTCTATTGCAAGTTTCAATTTCAAATTTCTTCCACGGAATTCATCAAAGGCATATAACACAATTTTTGTTGAAAATCATGATATTTTTGATTTTAGGTTGATTAGTTACATCATAGACAACTAACTTATTTATTTTTTTTAAATAAAAAACAACTAACTCACTACACCGAGCACATAATTAATTTAGTTAAAGAAATATTGTTTTAATTAACTGATCGACAGCACATACAACTCAATAGACATTAAGACGAACAGAGAATTGTGTTTCCAGTACATTAGAATTGACATACAATTAAAACTAAGGTTATAATTAGTACTTATTACAATAACTTAAACACAAACATTTGTCTACTAATTATAATGAGGAGGGTTGTTGTAGTTGTATGATTGTGGTGCATTGATGATTGAGGTACTTGATATTCTTGAGGTGCTTCAGAAAAAAAGAAGGTGTTTGAGAAGCTAGAGGTGTTTGGAAAAAAAAAATATATATAGTTGATATTCTTGAAAAGAAGATTGTCCTAGATGTGATTGAGATGTTTTAGAAGAAGCTTATCCTTGATATGCTTGATACTTTTGAAGTCTTGACTTACTAGTGTTTTCTTTTGCAGCATTTCTTGTTGCTTCAATTTGTAGTATGCTCTAATCTCCTCGGATAGAAGAGATTCATTGACATTATCCCAGGAACGCTATTATCTTGATCTTGGAAAGAAAAAAAATAGTACTCACCATATTACTAAGAATATGTAGTTGTGCTTGTTGATAAGGATGTGTTTTTCTTCAAAAAAAGTTAAGGAGTTTGGAGGATGCATCATTCATCATTTCTTTTGGGGATAATGGAGGTCGTGTGCTTTGTAATAATGGGATTGCATGGTGGACTATTTTGATAGCTTAGAACTTTTGCTTGAGCGTGTGTTGCGTTTAGGTACCGAACTTGCAAGTATATGATTGGTATACAATGGTCTAATTTGTGGAATGGTTGTTACACACTCCAGTGAGGATTAAGAAGGTGTTGAGTTAGGAACTTGAGACAAAAGTGGTGTCATGATCATATCTTCCTCTGAATCAACATCTCCAACGGCTTGATCTTCTTCAACAAAAGTGGCTACTATCGCACTCCTTACGTCTCGAGATTCCCCACAGATCGTCACACACTTGATTCCCCTAGCTGACGTCCTTTACAGGCCTAGGAATTGTTTTAACCGCTGTTAAAGGCTTATGTCAACAATTCTGGCTTGGCAACCTCAATTATCAACTGTATGTTTTGAACTTTCCACTTCAGTTTAACATACATAAAGTGACTTTCTTCGGATTTATCCAGGTCATACGGAAATCTACTTACAAGTGGGGGCTGACAAGTAAAACCAAGTAAACTATGCCCAACTTGTCTCTACCTCAGCTGTGAAAAGAATCACTTAAGAAACTTACACGATTCGAGCTAACTAGGTCTTACAACACCGTGTGTAGCCGTACGTTGCTTCAGTTAAAACTCTGTATGTAACGTATCAGTTCTTGAATGGACATAATGCAGAAGAGAAGGACCGTAGAATAGACAAGAACGTGATCAGGTTACCAAGGCTACATGTTACTCAGATAATAACCACAAAGGTACATTATCACCTACCTATGTTTCCCAACTCTCAAGAGAAGTCTTTATAGTCGTTAGGTAAATCCCACGAAGGAACTGCTACTTAACAGTGGATGACTACCACAACAAGCTTACACCGAAATGCAAAGAGTTTACGATCAATTCCACAAAGAAATTTCTCGTATGCTTGATGCTTGTGGTTTTCGCTCTTTAATCCTCTATTTATAGCTCTCAATAAGATATGTTTCTTTGAGATAAAGCAATAGATTACTTGTGCTACAAGTTAGCAAGTGCCCGTGTAAACGAACCCGTTACTTGGCTTGCACACAAAGAAACCCTAGGTTGATCTCATTTGGAAATCTTTTATCATTATCTGCCAAGTGGTTTATTAGCACTTAACCACTTCAAGATAGAAATTCAATGACCCTAAGAACACCTTTATCTTATTAACTCATTGAGATTCCTTAGATGGACCACAAAAGATATTCTGATAAGCACAAGTCCAACAAAGAGATAAGGAGTTATCTGTAGAAACCCGCGTGAAATCTCGCAGAATATTCACCAGGCGGTTCACGAACCGTCCAGGTCTGAAAACAAGGCCAAATACATTGAATCTAGTGTTCACGTACATGTACGTGTACAGGTCAACGTTTTGGAACGCGGGAGGAAAATTCAGTGCCATTATTCACGAACCGGTTCGTGAACCGCCGAGTTTCAAATTAGGGTTTCGACTGGATCCGCTGGAAGTACCTGCGTTGGGCCAGTTTTCCTGTACTTAGACGTGTGGACATCCTCGGCTATAATCCATGGACTCTGCTCCTAGGGATGGGCGTGAGGCGGGTATGGTACGGGTATGCCAAATACCATCCCCGCCCCGTTCATAAAAAAATACCCATACCTTACCCATTACCCATATGAACGGGGGCAGGGCGGGTATGGAGAATATCTGTATGGGGCGGGTTACCCATTGGTTACCCATAATATATGTCGAGATATAATTTCACTATTTAAAATAAAATCTTCTTAATAATCAAAACTCAAAAATATGATGATCCAGACAATAATAATACCTTGTGTGATGGAACCCTTAATAAACAATAAAAACGTTAAATGAAAAATATGTTTTTTTTTATAGCCTAAAACCCTAGAGTATTATAAGTATGGGGCGGGGACCTTGATTACCATCCCCGCCCCATCCCCGCTTTATAATTTCGGGTAATCCCCGTACCCATACGCATCCCCATTTGTGTGGGTAAAACCCTACCCTATTGGGGTGGGTAACCACGGGTACCCAAACCCATGGGGTAAACGCCCATCCTTATCTGCTCTAGAGTACTCTTTTAGATTCACCCAATTCCTACACGTGATTTGCTAGCAAACCAATGCACTGGAAAATGTATTGAATTTATCTCATGTATCTTGTAACTTAGTATGATGGGAACACATACCAACATAACTCATGGTTATGTAGACAAGAGTACAATCTCAATCGCTATTAGTATCTCTACTAAAGTAGCCGACTATTTCGAAAGATAGAATAAGTACAATAGAAGGAATTCCATATAATGTCACAACTCCTACTAACCTTTTGTCGATGAAGAATATATGATGTCTTCTTGGTAGTCTCAGTCTTCGTCTTCTATATCCCAATTCTGAAATCTAAACTTTAGTAGGCTAAATCAAGAATTGTGTTTTGACACCTAAAACTGACAACTAGCTTGGCATACCAACGCTGGTGGGTTTGACCGGACAATGCCCTAACACTTTAGACACTATGATTCCAGTGGTCCTCTAATCTGAGCTGAACGATTATTCTAATCGAAGCTTGTGACTGTTAGTACATTCGACACTGCCTATGAACTCTCTTCTTTGAGTTTCATAACCTGAAAGCTTTCTCAAATGTAGTCTTCTTCTTATACTCCATTACTGCTTTCCTCGAACCAATTCAATACAAGTTGTTTGGAAGTTTGTATTATGAATAGTATTTCATGGTATTCGAGCATGGCTCGGTCAACCTCACTAAGTGTTGGTATGTCAAGCTTAGTTGTCAAATTTAGTGATCAAAACTCGACCGCTTGCAACACACATTAGGTAAAGACTTCATTAAGTTAGCTTTAGGTTGTGGAAGATTTTGGTAGGATTTAAAATCACTATTTGAAGAGTTGAAGAAGACTGAAGATCAAACGAATACATCTGGCTTCACATTCAAGATTTTGGTAGGATTTAGAATCACTATTATAAATAACGCGATTCCATTATCTTTTACACTTGTGCTACAAAAGACAAAAAATATAACTTGCTTGAGTTTTACGTTATGACTTGATCACTTGTGACCAGTGTGTCTTAAGATATAACTCCACTTTATCGCTTGCGATATTGTTCTTGTGGTTATGACGTTCCATATTGCTTAGAGATTTCTTTTCTTCTCTGACTCTAAGTGATATAAGGTTTTTCCTAAAACCTGCGAGTTATGATGTTGTCTCGGTAGTATTACGAGATTTAATCCATCACAGTATTGTGTCTCGACTTACCTTGTCTTACTATGTCGGATTGATTGGCACGTACCTGTATGTGCTAAATGAATCGAGATCGTGACTCACACTTATGTTGTGTAGACTCGATATACTGCTTTTCTGAGTTCGAATACTACATCATGGTTTGGCTTTGATTACTGAAGTTTTGAATCATTTATTTGATTCTCTACATATGAACATCTAGAATGCCATATCACACTTTTATATTTCGAAACCATATTCCTGTTATCTCATCTTATGGACTTTTAGAGTTCGAAACCTCAATGTAGGTTTTGGTAAAACTGACTTTGATTTTGAAACCATAATCTGGTTTTTGTATCCATAAGTTACTCTGTCTAAAACTTATGTTGTGACCAATGAAAGAACTTGAGTTTGAAACAAAGTTTGCTGGCTAACAGTGACTTGAGAATCGAGACCAATGTGTCTTGACCATGTGATTTCTAAAAGGTCGAAAAGACCCTGGGGTTTCCTAAAGGTTAATGTGAACCGGGAAATATAACATGTGCGTCAAAGACAAAAAGGTGTGATGCTGAAACGTCGCTTGACCACATGGACTCTCAAGTTCGCCACCAAACATTTGTGACGAGATTAATATGTGCTTCTTGTTTCGAAACCTTAACCAAGGTTTTGTTAAAACAAAATCTAAAGTTCGAAATCATACTTTGGTTTCGCTATATGGAATCTTGATCTGGGAACCTTAATTCGGTTTCAGTCATATATGAACTTTAGGATCCGAAACCTTAATTTGGTTTCTGCCAAACAAAATGTAGATTTCGAAACCTAATATGGTTATCTCAGAATGCGTATTTTTTAAGTTCAAACTCTATCATTTTGGTTTGTGCTTCAACGAAGTAATGAGTTTGATAAGTTTGAACTTGTTCATCTTCAATGTACAACTAAGTTTGTTTGAGTCATAGTTAGAAATATGGTTCGTCGCTCTAGTTAGTAGACACATGATTTCTGATCAATACTATACGTGATTAGATCTTTGTATGGATATACTACTTGATCAAATATTCAATTGATTTCTCAATTGATGTTTTGATTTGAATTCTTGAATATCATTAACGTGATAATCTATATTGGAATCGATAATTCAGGAGATTCAACATTTTGCTATTACTCGAAGAATCATACACCGTACTTTTATTGGTATATCTTTTTGTATGATTCAGAATGTTCATTGAACCTACGTGTTAACTTAAGCTTAACACACAAGGCTTGTCCACGTCTTTGATGATACGTTTATGCGGAACGTTGAGTCACGTTGGACCAGATCCCACTTCCACCTATGATATTCAGAAATGAAACTCTCTCAAGTGATATAAATATGATAATTTGTTGATGTTACATTTCACAAGTAGATGAAGAAATTACACAAAGATCTCTAACTCGATTAAACATTGAACTACGATCGTAACTCTTCACGTGCATCATCTCTTCTGAAAACTGAAACTGAAGTGGAAACAAATGAGCACATCATCCCAAAGGGTGCTCAGTGGAAACAGGTACAACATTCAAGTAACCATTACCATGCTTTATAGTTACTAAAGAAAGCAGTAAACACCTTTAGCACCCAACACTCACCAAGTCATCATATTATAACATAACATGTTAGGAAAGGAAAGGTGCAGAGATTGCATCCCATACTACAACCTTCTGCGATCAACCAATGATGATCTACATTCACCAGTCTCCCCAATTACCTCGGTTTATAATATTGCACTTCTCGTGCTACTAAAGACTTAAATTAGGTTATAACATAAAAAGTAATAATATTGCACTACCCGTGCTATTTATAATATCACACTTCCCGTGCTACTATAATATTGCACTTCCTGTGCTATTCAACTTAGCAAGAATTTGTGGTCTTTCCACAGGCACTTCCCGCGGGGACCAACGGCACATATCAAACAAGATGCTCATACAAGTACACACTACAGGCTTACAGATAAATAAACTAAACAATTATTACAAGAAAGGTATAAGAGTTCCCACCTTTTACAACGACAAGCTACGTTCACCTCGTATCTGAAATCCACTCGGTCACTTTTCAAACTGATCATACGTTATTAACACAGACAAATGAGATAAGCATTCTGAAAAGGGAGGGGTACCGAAATACAACCAACTTTTCGTTTGGGCTCGTGAGTC
>JAJJMA010047589.1:0-10427 GCA_023529015.1 Papaver nudicaule | reverse complement strand
GTCATAAGCATTGTTCCACATAGTGAGTTCATTACTTCGATAGATAGAGATAACAATAACAAGAGTTAAAGGTAAATTCAATATTTACTAACCTTTGTTTATGAAGTTCTCGATGATGTCTTCGTGTGTACTTCATATTCAAAGGGTGGAGATCGACTTTAAACTCTACTACCTCTATCCTAGTCCGAAGTAGACCTTTAATAGGCTAAATCAAGAATTGTGTTTTGTCACCAAAATTGACAAAGGATGAGATCGTTAGGGCATTGTACGGTCAAACCCACTAGCGTTGGTATGTCAAGTTGTTTGTCAGTTTTAGGTGTCAAAACCAATTTACATATGAATTTAAAAGATATACAATAAAGATCTAAACCAGATGTATCTTGATTTCTTGAATTCTCCAACTTCTCCTTTGAGTCTTGATGTGTTCGTTTAACTCCTGTTGAAAAACTCGTAGACAACACTACAACATATCCATCTCAAACAAGTACAAGCTTACATGGATCAATATGCTAACCCACATGTTGTTTCTGAAAAGAGTAAGAATCAGAGAGACTTTAAAGTATGTGTACCAAAACTTATAACGTGATTCTAATCATTCTTGATACGAAGCTCCCCCTCAATCTTTATACGTCTTTTTGCCAGATTGGTATGTAGCCCAATATTTAGTCCCCCTTACTTGATACTTTCGAGAAAGTACATACGTAAGCAATACGATGTTCTCCCCCTATGGTTATGAACCACAAGAACAAGAAACTATATGTATTCTCCCTTTATTTGTCACAAAAATATGACAAATTTGTTGAGACTTAGGGTTTCAAGCCTATAGAGATAGTCAAGTCAAGGATGTACTGGCATATCAAGTTTAAGATGACATAACTAGGAAATCAGAACGAGAATTCTAAGTTGATTCATCTTTGGAGAAATATAGATACACTTTTCTCCTAATATTCCACAACCACGCTCCCCAAAAAGATTTGTTATTAAGCGCAAGCTCATTTAGGAACTCTCCCCCCATGTGGTGTTACTCGCTGAAGAATAACATTAATGCCTTTGCAAGCAAAACATATACAAAGCATAATTGAACAAATAATTTCACAAGTAAATTTGTATCCAATTTCTTTGCTGGTTTCTAGCCATTTTCTAAGGAATAAGAGTACAATCACCAAAAGTTTTCTCTTCTTAGAACAAGAAGTAACATAACTTTTGTGATATCCATGACTTCGATATTCTAATCATCGCTAGGATAACAAAGAATAAAGTCATGTTAGCATTGATACCCACAGTATGACCAGGAAGATCACGTATTGCCCTCTAAGACACAAAACTCGTGTTAACAAGATTTGGTTTAATCTTAGAGTAAAGGATTAACTTTTTCACATGGAGTTTCACCAATAAGTGTGAATAAAGTTTTCCTTGGAACAAAGATCACGGAATGCATAAGACATTCTCTTTTAAGATCGAATCCACGTATTTATAAGTTCCAGGAGTCTCTATTAAATACCGCGTAAATATCCGAAAATATTTACCCCAAACGGTTCGTGAACCGCTTTGACTTGAGATTCAGGCCGAAAACATAGGATCTGAGGTTCACGTACATGTACGTGTACAGATTGGCGTTTTGGAACTCAGGAGGAAAATCCTGAGCCACTGTTCACGAACCGGTTCATGAACCGTCTAGCCTCAAGTTAGGGTTTAACTGGATCCGCTCGAAGTACTTGGGTTGAGACAATTTCCGTACTTATATGTGGTACATCCTGAGCTATATCCAACATACTCAAATAGAGTATAACTCCTTAGATTCACCATTCTCCTACGTTGATTTGCAAGCAAACCATGGCAATGGAAAGTATATTGAATCTAACTCATAATGATCCTATAACGTAGTACACCAAGAAAGTATACTAACTCAACAAGAATGTCATGTTGGTAGGATTCACTCTTTGTTCAAACAAAAGCCATAGACATTATTTGCAACTTATATATTTAAGAACAACTCTTAAAACCAAGTTGAGTTAGAGAACCACGAAAGATACATATTCATATTCAAGGATTTGACAACCTTTAAACAAATGAATATTACATTGATTAATGTTAACGACATACTTTCATGTAATCTCCAACTGGGTCTGTGCCCTATTATTGTGCTTTACCTCACCATATCAAAAGGGCACTACATGGTGAGGCCGCACAAACACAATCAAGTTGTGTTAGGGTGAACAATTTCTTGCTCACCTTTGGTGGTTAAAACAGGATCTCCTACATCACTGGGTTTTTCACCAGAAGTAGCTTTCGGCTTAGATTTCTTTGCCTTTCCCTTTTTCTTGTTTTTCACCAGTAACCCAAGCATCTCATGTTATGATTGCATCATACCAAGCATTTTTTTGGTTAAGTAACACAATGTTTTCCATGAATTCTCTTTGGGTAGCCTCACTAGGGTGATCATTCCCTTTGGCATTTGTTGCTCTACCAATATTCTTTGGTATCCACTTTTGAGTGGTCTTAGGAGCAATAAGATCTTTCTTCATATCTTTCTCAAAAAGATTACTTGAGAGAGAATTGGATTGTTTATTCTTTTGCAAGTTAGTCGACTTCCAATTGGGAACATCATATCTCGTCTTCGCTTGTACAAAGTTGTTTTCCTTTTTGTAATTATGACGATTACGAGAGGACTTTGTAGAGCATTTATAGGTAAAACTTGGCTTATCGTAATTATGTTTCTTATGCTTAAAGGTTGGACGTTTACAACCTAGATCGTTAGAAGATGCTCCGTTGTTGTTAGGTTTGACGTTAATCTCCAAACAACATGAATAATAGAGCCATTGGCTTTCTCATTCGTTTTACTAAATCTGCAACTTCTAGACAAGTAACCTTTACCTCCACAATAAAGGCAATTTTTAGTAACAAAAGGAGTGGGATGCTCGTTGTTACCTGGATGTGCGTGTGCTTTCTTTGGAGCTTGATAGATCTTGCTCTTCTTCTCCTTGACTTGTTTTGGAGGTAGATCACCTTGAGGATCAGTAGTAGCCTTAGGTTGAGAAGAATCCTTAGCCTTGAAAAACTTCACCTCTTTGTTATTACTTGGAGCGTCTATTCCTTTATAGCCCAAACCTCGTGTGTCGCGATGATTTTTACTCGCTCCTGACATTAAGTTTAATTTGTCTAAGCTATTGTTCAACTCTTTCAACATCTTGATTTCGGCAAGAGCATTAGCCAAATCAGTTTCCGAGCTATTATTCAACTCTTTTAATGTCTATATTTCAGCAAGAGCATTGGCCAAATCAGTTTCCAGACGTTTTCCCTAGTGAGAAAAGTGTTTTTGTTTTTCCTTTGAAACACTTTTGTTGAGTCATAATCTTTGCATCAGATGCAATAAGCTTTTCATTCAACTTACAGAGATCACGGTGGAGATTTGCTCGTTCACTTTCTTTCGAACATAACTCTTTCTCACGATCCTTTAGTTGATTCTTGAGACGAGAATAAAAAAAATGACCTCTGTAACAAGTTCTCGTATTCAGATAATCTCGAGACCACACGGATAGAATATCAACGAGAAGAGAGTTCAATGTGCTCTTCTTAAATAAAGGAGATATAATCTTAACGAGTTCTAAAACATCTACTTCTACTTCTTTCTTCATGTCTAAATTTAAATAATCTTCATCATCAGACTCTACATCATCAACATGAGTATTTTGTCTAGTAGATCCAATCAAGGCTTGTTCAGTCCTTAATTGTGAAGAAGAAGTATCGTTAAGATCCGGTTCAAAACTTTTAACAAAATCAACTTCTTCATGTACATCAATAATACTTCCAGGTAGTACGCTACAAGCTTTTACGCTTTGTTCCATATTTCACGAACACACAGACAATTACGTCTTTTATGTGTTTACCGGCTCTGATACCAATTGAAAAACCAGGGGTACCGAGATACACCACAACTTTTCGTTTGGTTCGTGAGTCTATGGTAAGATATGGACGATCTCAAAAATCAATATCCAAATATGTGAAATCTGAGTTGGATCACAAGTGATCAATTCCTACAAAGAAAAATCTCTGTAAATTTCAATTATATAATCAGAGATATAATGCGGAAAGTAAAGCACACAAGACACCAGAAGTTTTATTAACGAAGAAACTGCAATCGAGCAGAAAAACCCCGGGACCTCGTCCAGTTTGAACACCACACAATGTTAATTGTCTACAAACACTAGCCTACTATAAGACTTCGGTCTGGAATGTAGAAGAGACCGACTCCAACCCTCCAAGTGAATCAACTACTGTTGCACTCCTTACAGGCCTAGGAGTTGCTTTAACCGCTGATAAAGGATTTTTGTATTCAAACCGTCTTTCGACAGAGAATACGTAAAGAAAAATTTTCCCTTTAGATATAATCAAGGTTTTGGAAAACTTGTTTTGTGCTTTGAGGAACCGTCCACAAGGTCAGGTATCAAAACATACACAATTAGGGCTTACACGAGATCCGTGATGACCTAATTGTATTCTTACAAGAACAACTAGAAAACCTAGCGATATCTCTATATGTCTACCAACAAAAGCTGATATACAAAATAGATTGTATCTATCAATCTAGGGTTTACAACCTATAATCCTTGAATGGCCATATTGCAGAAGAGAAGGACTGTATAATAGACAAGAATTATAATGGTTTACCTGGATACAAGTTCCGACTATCTAGAGAAGAAAGATAATTAAACTTGGATTTACAATCCCCAAGTAAAATATTTTGTAATTCTCACCTTGTTCGTGAAGAACAACAATAGCAGTGCACAACCTTATGTATCATACGCACTAGCAGGGATGGATTGTTAAGCTACATGTTGTTGATGGTGGTTTTTGGCTACGAGGTCACAGGAGTAATTTCGCATCAATTTCTGGCATCCTGGAATAGCGCGAGATAAGGTATGAATTTATTTTTACAGTAGGGATAAGATATTTGGTTTGCCGTTAGCCATATTTTAATATCTTGCGACCCTAGCCTAGTAGCATGCTCCATATCCCTGACCTACGTATTAAAATACCTATGCATGCGCATTAGTCTAGCTCGTGTTTGAGCCAAAACCCTAGGAGTACACGGTTGGCCACGCCAATAACTTGGCCATGCCAAGAACTCCACCACGCCAATACTTGGCCGCGCCTAAACCTCAGGCCCAAGCTTAGCCAACCTAAACTCGGCCATGCCCAAATCCTTGGCCACGCCAATACTTGGCCATGCCTATATATTATCCACGGCCATAACTTGGCCAGGTCTAAACTTTGGCCAAGCCTAAAGTTTGGCCACGCTTATATCTTGGCCACGTCCTAAACCTGGCCACGCCTATACTTTGTCCCCGCTTAAACTTTGGCCAAGCCTAAAGTTTGGCCACGCCTAAACTTTGGGTACCCATGGCGTTGGCCTCGCCTCATCTTTGGATGCCCACGCATCTTCCCTTGCCTAATCCCTGGAGGCCCATGATTCTCCCCTGCCTTAGGTTTTGGATATCCATTATCTTTAGCACGCCTCAACTTTGGATGCCCACGTTTATTACCTTGGCCAAACTCTTGGGGGTCCAAGATTATGCCTTGGCCAAATATTGGAGGCCTCATAATCATGCTCTCGCCTAATTTATGGGGGCCTTATAGTTGGCTCTCGCCTAATTTGTGGGGGTCTTAATGTTTTCCCTCGCTTGTGCTTATGGAGGCCCATGATTGTCCTCTTCTCCTCACGGCTAGCCTTGCCTCCTTTGAGCTAGGGTTTACCTCTTCCTAGCCTCCCCATACTTATGGGCCTCACTGATCCAAATCCTAGAGGATTATGGATTTTATTTAGTCCATAATACTCTAGTTTCCTAATCAAATTCGGAAATCTGGCAGTTCAGCTCACGTATTTCTTCATGGCGTGATTTTTAGAGCCCAATCCGTAAGGAATTAGAAGATGCTTCCTTCACGAAATATTTTCCTCTCTGAATTTCCTATAACATACTAAAAATTCAGATTTTTATCTAATATAGGCTGGCCTGGGCGATTTTACTAATGGACAACGTGCAAACTGTCCAGAAATCCGAAAATAACATAAATGTTGTGGCTCATCCTTCGTGCCCTATGCCTAACTTCTTAATAAGATTATTATACCATGCAATATGGCTTATTATAATTATTGTGGCCTATCTTTAGGTCTTATATTGGCAATGCTTATGCATTCTTGATGATGGCTACGCCGTGATAGCATCATTCGTCTGTTTTTCCTGATTATAGACTTGCTTCTATAAATCAGTGCTATAATTCTTAATCATGGCTCATGGCTATGATTCATATTATTTTGGACATTCATATGTCTTCATTACTCAGGGAATTGGTGCATTACATGCCACAAATCAATTTCCCTTATTTATGGCAAGACGAAAAATCGTATTTATTTGACTATTGCCACAGAGAGTTGCTGAAATCCTCTCGGTCTAATTGGCGATTGCATAGCTCAATCCTTAGACTTATCTTATCTTATCTAATGGCGGTTGCTAGCTCAACCCTTAGATTTATCTTATTAGGTTTAAATGGCGATTGCCCGGCTCAATCCTTAAACCTAATCTTAAAGAGATATTCAAAGCTTATCGCTTAATCTCTATCTTATCGCAAAGTCCTAAGCTTATCAGTAATTGATACGACTTACATTAGTCAACTTTGACTTAACAAATAAACAAATATTTAACAAATCTTACGAGAATCAAGATTTAGTTACATGGGGGGATATTCTTTTAGGGTTTTGGTTTGGCGGTCTACGGCACGTGTGATTGCAACGGCACAGTCACTTAACGGGAAAGATAACTAGGTCGTGTGAACGTTGCTGAGAAGATGGGATAAGGTAGTGGGTTGTTAGTCTTCCCTATTATTAGGCGCAAGACTCTTAACAACTGACCCCACTCTTTCCTCACTCCCACTCTTCCACTACTTCCACTTCTTACGAGATCAGTTGAGAATATATTGCTATAAATAGGTCACTCGACCAGTTGGGAAATCAGATCAATCTTAATCTCATTCTCATCCGACAAGTTCAGTGCAAGTTCAATCAAGTCTATCTTATCGATAATTGATTAACTCTTCTCATTCAGCATTTATTATCTAGTGAGAACTGAATATTCATCCTTATCTAGCAATATTTATCTCAATATCACAGAAAATCATAGCAATTCTCTGATCTCATCTTTCTCTGCTTCCCTCCCTAAACCAACCCTAAAATCCTCTTCTTGTAACTAAAGCAATACTCGAACGGCCATTTCTTGGTTTAGGCGAGTCTTGTTCGATCTTGACCTCTCGAATTCATCACAATCTTTTATTACATCACCATACTTCACACTTTACCCTTCAGATTCCTTTATTTGTTTTATACCTAAAACACATGTATTCTTGTTTATAGTAATGGTTTCTTACAGATAAAGCTAAGATTCCTTGTGCGACAAGTTAGCACCAGGATCCATAAAATGTAATTAACAATCATCTGTTAAAAGATCGAAGGCGGACTATGAGGTTGACATATACGATGAGAAGTTCTGATGAACTTTTGATTTATTTTATTTTTTTTTAAAGAACGATTTTATTAATAAAATTGGAACCAGAGTTATTACAACGACTCAGAGCCAAAGGCCTAGTAAAAGTAAGAAAATAGTGGCACGCAAGCCCAAAAAAATCAAGCCCAGAAAAAGATCAAAAAAGCATACACAAAAGAAACATACAGGATTTTTTAAGGGAATCTGTAGTATGTTGTGTCAGGGAATTCCAGCCTTTTCAGATTTGATGGTCTTGAGCTAAAAGTACTGGTTTGCCCAAGTTGAACTTTTGATACTCTATCTTTGGCTAATGGTTCAGGTAGGCTTTGTGGTTGGAGATTCTCCAAGCAAATCTTCCTTCTGTGTGGTCCTCCATTTTGATTTGCATTCTCTAGAAGAAGCTGAAGCTAAAGGTATTTGGTCCCTTTTGAAGAAAGTTGTGGAACAAAAGATAACACACCTTATTGTGGAAAGTGATGTTAAGGACTTTGAAAAAGCAGGGGTACTGAAATACAACCAACTTTTCGTTTGGGCTTGTGAGTCTTATGGTAAGATATGGACGATCTCAAAAATCAATATCCAAATCTTTTAACTGGAGTTAGGATCACAAGTGATCAGTCCCTAACGCAAGAAAGGTCTTAGTGAATCCCTCGAAAGGAACTCAACGGTTACAATAACGTACTTTTTGTGTTTGCTTTAATTAATCCCTCGAAAGGAACTCAACACCTCTTTGTTATTTCTTAGAGCGTCTATTCTTTTATAGCCCAAACCTCGTGTGTTTCGCGATGATTTTTACTCGCTCCTGACATTAAGTTTAATTTGTCTGAGCTATTATTCAACTCTTTCAACGTCTTGATTTCGGCAAGAGCATTAGCCAGATCAGTTTCCGAGCTATTATTTAACTCTTTTAATGTCTTGATTTCAGCAAGAGCATTGGCCAAATCAGTTTCCAGACGTTTTTCCCTAGTGAGAAAAGTTTTTTTTTTTTTTTTTTTCCTTTAAAACACTTTTGTTGACTCACAATCTTTGCATCAGATGCAATAAGCTTTTCATTCAACTTACAGAGATCACGGTGAAGATTTGCTCGTTCACGTTCTTTCGAACATAACTCTTTCTCACGATCCTTTAGTTGATTCTTGAGACGAGAATCAATAAAATGACCTCTGTAACAAGTTCTCGTATTCAGATAATCTCGAGACCCCACAGATAGAATATCAACGAGAAGATAGTTCGATGTGCTCTTATTAAATAAAGGAGATATAATCTTGACGAGTTCTAAAACATTTGCTTCTACTTCTTTCTTCATGTCTAAATTCAAATAATCTTCATCATCAGACTCTACATCATCAACATGAGTATCTTGTCTAATAGATCCAATCAAGGCTTTTTCAGTCCTTAATTGTGAAGAAGAAGTATCGTTAAGATCTGGTTCAAAACTTTTAACAAAATCAACTTCTTCATGTACAACAAAAGTATTTCCAGGTAATACGTTACAAGCTTTTACGCTTTGTTCCATATTTCACGAACCTTGATAAACACAGACAATTATGTCTTTTATGTGTTTACCAGCTCTGATACCAATTGAAAAAGCAGGGGTACCGAGATGCACCACAACTTTTTGTTTGGTTCGTGAGTCTATGGTAAGATATGGACGATCTCAAAAATCAATATCCAATATGTGAAATCTGAGTTGGATCACAAGTGATCAATTCCTAAAAAGACAAGTCTCTATAAATCTCAATTATATAATCAGAGATATAATGCGGAAAGTAAAGCACACAAGGCACCAGAAATTTTGTTAACGAGGAAACTACAATCGAGCAGAAAAACCCCGGGACCTCGTCCAGTTTGAACACCACACAGTGTTAACTGTCTACAAACACTAGCCTACTATAAGTCTTCGGTCTGGAATGTAGAAGAGACCGACTCCAACCCTCCAAGTGAATCAGCTATTGTTGCACTCCTTACGCCTCTGGATTCCCCACAGATCGCCACGCACTTGATTCCCCTAGCTGACGTCTGTTACAGGCCTAGGAGTTGCTTTAACCGCTGATAGAGTCTTTTTGTATTCAAACTGTCTTTCGACAAAGAATACGTAAAGAACAATTTTCCCTTTAGATATAATCAAGGGTTTGGAAAACTTGTTTTGTGCTTTGAGGAACCGTCCACAAGGTCAGGTATAAAAACACACACAATTAGGGCTTACATGAGATCCGTGATGACCTAATTGTATTCTTACAAGAACAACTAGAAAACCTAGCGATATCTTGCAGAATCTCTAATCTATATGTCTACCAACAAAAGCTGATATACAATATAGATTGTATCTATCAATCTAGGGTTTACAACTTATAATCCTTGAATGGCCATATTGCAGAAGACAAGGACCATATAATAGACAAGGATTATAATGGTTTACCTGGATACAAGTTCCGACTATCTAGAGAAGAAAGATAGTTAAACTTGGCTTTACAATCACCAAGTAAAGTCTTTTGTAATTCTCACCTTGTTCGTGAAGAACAGCAATAGCATAGAACAACCTTATGTAGCATACGCACCGGCAGGGATGGATTGTTTAGCTACATGTATTCTGTTTATAGTGATGGTTGCTTACAGATAAAGCTAAGATTCCTTGTGGAACAAGTTAGCTAGTGACCATGTAACACGCCCGTTACTTAACTTGCACATAATGTATCTAGTCTCCTTTCACATGTAGAAATATTGTGAAAAGATAAGCCTTATCCCTTGACTAGGAGATATTCTACAAACATAACAATATTACTTCAAGAGGGACTCTTAACAAGATTATTGTAGCAAAATCGTAATCAGAACGGACCACAACTCAGGTGTGAAACTGGGTCGTCGTACATAGGAGATGGACCTCAGAAACAC
>JAJJMA010047575.1:4075-23178 GCA_023529015.1 Papaver nudicaule | reverse complement strand
GACATACTAATGCTAATCCCAAGTTCGATTAAGTACCCTGGTGTTTTACCTAACTCTTGTACTGATGATCGATTCAACATGATCAGAAGTAAGTATTAGAAGACTTGAGTAATACTACGTAAGGATAAATGCTTATTAATTTTCCATTTCGGCATAAGCCAAGGCATAAAGCAGGGTATAGAAAACACATTTTTGAAAGTCATGAAATAGGATACTGAATTTGCCGAAAGACTTGGAGGAACCAATACCAAATTGCAAGTGAAACCACATCAAGTCATTGAGAGCATTGACATACACAGTTTTAGACCGGAAAAATTACCTCACCATACACATCTCTGACAGCATACTGTGGCTTATCTTCCGGTTTCCAATTGTGACGCTCATCATCCGATATCCGTCATCAAACTCACTGCAATTAAGTCAACGAGTACAACCAAAAGCTGCAAGAATCACTTTTCATGCATTCCAGTCAAGGACTTTGAAAGGAAAACCGATTCCACATAAGAAACTTTGATACCAAATTTAAATACAATAAATAACCAAATAAACTTTGTTTTCCCATAATAATCCTCAAAGTTAGATAGGGGTTACAGAATTCCGAGAGTTCTTTACTGATTCTCCTTTCTAAATGTTTTTTAACAGAAACCAACTAGAGAGTCTGTTTTTTTCGGGCGGCAAAACTTCAGTAGCTTCTTCGGGACACTTACCAGGAACATCAAATAACAACCTAGCAGGCCGATCAATCCAAGTAACCAGACTGCAAACAACACCATATCATACGTGGTGTTATGAACTTTGGGATCATAGTTTACTAATGAATATGCAACAAGTATTATAATGGAACCACCATTAGCCACTGCACCGGTAATAAAACCCATAATGACCAGGCATCTAAGTAATCTTGCCTTTGAAATTTCTATCCAAACCTCACTAGTGTTGTTCTTGCACTCTTCAGCTTTCTTAATCAATCCTAGTAGGGTAAATTTCACGAAGATATACTGGAGGAAACATGAGCCATAACAACAAAGTGTGCATATCAGAAATGGAATCATATGCGTCGGCATCTTCAAGTTGTTAACACCAAAAGCATAGCTCGTTAATGCAGTACCCACGCCAAAAATTGTATTTAGTCTTATAAGAGCAGCAATGCAGTTGACTTCATCTTCTAATGTAACAACTGAACATAGAATCACTGGCAATTCCTGCAATTGCAAGGAAAAAATAATCAGAGACCACTTAGTAAATTAAGAGCTACGAGCAAAACCGATAAAGAAACAACTTGTAAAAATCCGAGGGTTCTAAAGGTTACTCCTTGAATGTGTGGTTACATGGACAATTAAGTAAAGCAATTTGGATAATAAGTTCAACTATAAAGAAGAAGATGGATCAGAAACCTCTACAAGCTTTGAACGCGCACGGTGCTCCATTGTATCAGAAAAGGGTTCTCCTAACACAAACATCACAAGCCAAAAACTTCACTAAATCAACAAACAGGAACGGTAAAAGCAAACATATAAGTGTGAATCAGAGAATCGCCGACGAATAACATCACAACAAACATCAAAACATTTCATGAGAACAAAATTCAAAAAAACATCCAACAAATCAAAATACAGATACTACTACTGCCTAAACATATGAAACCTATTTCATCTGTTAATAAACACTGCAGAGCCTCAAAAATCTCTCACAGATTAAGCTAACACAAAAACCAAAAAGAAAAAGAAAAAATGAAAATGAATTTGGGGGACTAAGATTAGCCCCAACTTCAAACAGTGCACCATTAGCTCAATATTGTTATTACTTGATGACTAATTCTGAACCAGGGTAGAAGTTATGTACATATTCTGAACCAAGCTTAACTCACTTTTGATGCTGTGTAGTCTATATGGAGCAAGACTAAACAAAACACCCCAAGAGAAACCAGAGTCAGATGGCAGTAAACAAAAAAAAAATCAGGGTTTTTTTTTACTAAGCAACTAGCCCATTTCAAACAGATTAACAATTTTTAAGCAAGAAAATTTTGGTACAAAAATTAAACTAAACAGAGATCCAAGCTTCTTCCTAAACTAGTACTACTTTGCCTCTGTAAAAGAGAAAACAAAATTCTTGAAACTAGCAAAAATCAAAATCAAAATCAACAAAATGCAATATACTAGTAAATCATTTGCCATGTTCAACTTGATATCACAGAACAAACACAAGAGCCTTCAACTTACTGTACTATAATAATAAGATCATAGACTCAAATAAACCAAACAGTGTTACCATTAGCTCATACTATTAAAATGACTAATTCTGAACAAGTGTAGAAGCTAAAGACTTACCAGGAACTGAAATCCCTAAATTTTTTGCTTGTGTAGGAGTATGTGAACTGATTTATCTGCAGAACAAAAACAACCCAAAGGGGGTTAGTTTTAAGTAAACCCCATAGAAGTCAGCTCTAGATCAATGGGTTTTGAGTTTAGTTCATGGAAGAGTACTAGTAGTATAATAAGATCATACATAGACTAAGATAGAAACCAAAACCATACTAGCCAAAAGACATACCAGGAACTGAAATCCCTAACTTTTGCTTGTGTAGGAGTATGTGAACTGATTTATCTGCAGAACAAAAACAACCCAAAGGGGGTTAGTTTTAAGAAAACCCCATAGAAGTCAGCTCTAGATCAATGGGTTTTGAGTTTAGTTCAAAGACTAGCTAAAATAGTACTAGTAGTATAATAAGATCTAAGACTCGCTAAAATAGAAACCAAAACCATATTAGCCAAAGACTTACCAAGAACAAAGATAACCCAAAGTTGGTCAGTTTCAACTGTGAGGTCTTTAGTCTTTTGACTTGAGTTTTGTAATTGTTTTGTTGATGAGGAAGAAGAAGAACAAAAGACTAGACCTTTTTCAACTTCAACTACTCAAGCGAGTTTTTAAAGGTTATTTATTTATGTTTGTTCAAAGGAGACAGAGTTTGACTGAGTAGTTTTTAGTGAGGAGTCATGTCATTGTCATGTGGGGGTTGATTAGCTTCGGTTCCCTCGGATGTAGACACTAGAGTACAGAGCTCATTTCTAGGAGTACTTTATTACAACTAGGACCCTAGCTAGCCTGCTCAAGTATCAATATGATAGTGACCCAACACTAACAAATAAATCATTTTTAATTATTTGCACCCTTTTGTGATCGTTCACCTTGGGTCGTTGCGGCAGACTTTTCATCTTTAGGGCACACCACATTTGGTAGCTCTATATTATGAACCGTGTTTTCCGGCCTCAGTCAATCTTTGGGGGCCTCGCGGTAGAGGACAAAACGGGGGCAGTTTGGGAATAATTTTTTTCAAAAATGCTAATCTGCCCTTTGACTGATTAACACTAATTTTTATGATTAGTGTTAATGATAATGATTTTAATTAAATTAAATTTAAAACTAAAATCTGATTTTTATTTTTTGGTGAGAAAAAAGTTGGGTTTTGGGGGGAGAAGAGGGGAAAAAAAACCTAGGTTTTTTTGGTGAGATTTGTGATTTTTGTGTTCAACATGAGTGAAACAAGTGATTCGGAGATGGAAAATCCTTTCATATTACTTCCTCGCAACAACAACAACAACAACAACAACAACAACAACAATCGTTTAATGGTTGATTCTTCATCTCTTGGAGGACCTCTTTTTGAAGATGAAGATGGATTTTATGAGCCAAATGTGAATGATGAGCCGATTTATGATGAACCCAATCCTTCTAATGCACAGGTATTGTTATAAATCTTGTCTATACTCATTTCTATAGCTCGAATCCATGAAAAGATGAGAATTTTTTGAGTATTTTGCGTGCCCAGAAAGATTTTCGGCTAGGACAATTTGAAAACTGAGCAAGCCGAAATTGTATCGGCTGAGCTTTTTCAGATCTGTACTGCGCCGAAACCACCTGTATATTTCTGAGAAATATCCTCTTTTTCGGCCCATACAATAATTTCAATGTCTGAGCCGAAATTAGGTAAATTTTTTGAAGATATATGGAAACCACAGAGACAATTTCGGCTCAAAGTTTCGTGAACAGCATGAAAGCCGAAATAGTTTCGGCTGAGAATATTAGTTTATCGTGTGAGCCGAAATTTATTCTAACTTTCGCTTTTTTTTTATAGGTCGCACTCGCAAACCATGTAAATCAAGACCTCTTCTCTCGGCCCATTCACGAAGATACTAGAGAGGAATATTTGAAGGGAATTGGATTGGTAGGTAACTAATAGTTTTATTTTCTTAGTCTATTTCTTACAAAATAATATCTAACTAATACTTTATTTTCTTACAAATGTAGACGTGGTATTCAAGGGAAGAAGTCATAGCCTGGGTTAAGAAACAAGCAAGAGAACTAATGTGCGCAGTTGTAATTGGTAGAGAAACCCAACCAATCCGTTTGGTGATGGTTTGTGAGAGAAGCGGAAAAGATATAAATAAGAAAAAGAAGGGTTATGTGTATGTGAAGACCTCATCCCGGATCCCTTATAAGAGTAAAACAAGGAAGATAGAATGTCCTTTCAAGCTAGTTTTCAACTTTTTGAAATGTGAAAAGCATTGGGTGATGAACGCTACCATGGATTGTCGTCATAACCATCCACGGCCATTTGATTTTCACGGACACCCCACGATTGGAAGGCTTAAACCCCATGAAAAGTTGCAAGTTGAACGGTTGTCTAAAGCAAGAATTGGAGTAAGCAAGATTCTTACCAAGTTGAAGTTGGACGATCCAAGCAACATGTCAACACGGCGCAAACCATCTACAACGCAAGGATGCAAATAAAAATTAGAGATACACAAGGAAGGAATGTGATGCAACAATTGTTTCAAGTGGCAAGGGCGAATGGTTACACCACGGATGTTAAATTGGATGAGTTTAGACAAGTCACTCACCTATTAATTGCCGATCCGGATTGTCTCAAATTGGCTCTATGCTTTCCACAAGTTCTTATTATGGATTGTACTTATAAGACTAATAAGTACAAGATGCCATTGTTGAACGTTGTTGGCCATACCTCGACGAAGTCACCTTTCACCGTGGCTTTCGTTTTCATGAGAGACGAGAAGAAGGCAAGTTACAAATGGGCGTTAGAGAGAGTTAAATCTCTATACATGGAAGAGCTTCCAAGGGTGATAGTAACCGACAATGAGAGTGCATTGATGTGGGCTATAACAAAGGTATTTCCCGGCGCCGTTAACTTTCTTTGTACGTTTCACATAGCTAAGAATGTGGAGAATAAATGTCATCCGATTATTCAACCTTTCAAGAAGATAAGTGAACTAGAGAAGATTTCAAAGTTACCGGCGGTAGTGCGAGAAGCCAAGAAAGAAGAGTTCCTTGTGGATTATGCCGACAAGCAAGAGAAGTACGCATTATTCACGACACATTGGGAAGCATTGGTTTTTTCCGAAACCTTGGCGATTTACAACCGGAATTACCAACGTTTGGTTGATCATTGGGGAGAAACCAAGTACCCGGAAATCATGCCCTACTTAAATAAAGTATTGAAGCACCGGGAAAAGTTCGTGCATATGTTTACGAACAAGATTAAACACTTCGACAACCAAGCAACAAGTATGTGTGAGTCGACTCACCACCGGTTGAAGGTAAATCTTTTTGGATGTCGTGACACATTTGTCACCGTGTTTGATGCTATACGTGAGTATCATAGAAGTGATATTATAAACATCAATACGAAGTTCGAAAGAAGTCTTCTTCAAGTGCGCAAGTTCGAAGACCCTCTTCTCGGTGGGAAGGATTGTACATGGATAAGGCATTTAAGTTTGAATGTCTCTCATTTGTGTATTAAGTTGGTGATGGAGCAAGTGGCATTGGCGGTGAAGCATAAGTATAGGCCAAGAAAAAATTGTACTTGTCCGATAAAGACAACAATGGGACTTCCATGTCCACATATGTGTGCCGGGTATAAGGATAAAGCGATACCTTTGGATGCTATAGATCCTCATTGGAAGCAATTGAGTTTCCATCCTCGTCCTACCGATCGCGTAGCGGAAGGGTTTGGGGCCACACCATTTGGAAGAATTCTAATGGAGAAGTTTGATTACATGAATGGTATCGAAAAGCAAAGGATAATGGATGGTTTGAAGCCACTTTTGGAACAATTTACCATTGCCGATGTTTTGGAACCGATTGAAGAAGACGAAAAGGGTAGGCAAAGTACCAAGGTTACGTTGAAGAAGCAACGGAAGCTCAACTCCATTTTATTGTCAACTAGGGATGGAGCTTCAACGGCTAGAGATCTATCCTGAGTTGAACACGTCCAAGCAAAGTATGATGAGGAAAGAAAAGCATTGGCGAAGGAGGGGATAAAGGTAAGTGATAGTAATCCAAGCAAGAGAAGTCGTTCAACTAGGGATGGAGCTTCATCGAGTGGTCCTTCAACACTTCCTCAACAACAAAGTACTTTAGCAAAGAAAGGGAAAGACATTTTATCGAAGGCCGCGGGGATGAAGGTAAGTGGTAGTAATCCAAGTAAGAAAAGTCGCTTAAGTGGCCCTTCAACACTTCCACAACAACAAAGTACTTTAGCAAAGAAAGGGAAAGGCATTTTGGCGAAGATAGACATCAAGGAAGACGAGTCTTTGCCGAAGTCTAAAAAGAAAAACAAGAAGGAAGACGACTATTTGGATTGGCTTCCACCTATCATCCACAACCACATTGAGAGCATAGAAGATGTCCCAAAAGATGGAAATTGTGGTTTTCACGTTGTGGCGAAGCAATTAGGACCTTTTGATTTGGAGGATAGGCACAAAGGGGACGTGTGCATGTATATTCGCGAGAAGATGTGCGAAACTTTGGAACGCAACCGTTCTTTTTACTACACAATGTTGAGAGGTGGGGATAAAGGCGACGAAGGAGTAGAGGAGGAGTATTTGCATATGAGAAAGCGTCTACTAGGTAGTGATGTGCTTACAAGGGATTATTGGATGAAGTTTCCCATTTGTGGTTTCCTCATCGCGCAGACATTTTATTGCGTCCTCCACAATTTCTCCGTTGCGTTTAGTGAAACTTATGCACCTCCGGGAGTTCCTTGTGATGAAGTTTTGAGGGGTAGAAGGCTTTTTATTGCCTTTGTTGAAAAGAATCATTTCATCGGTCTCAAGCTCAAGTGGGGTTGCCCAATACCTCCATTGTCGTATAGTGCATATTGGCCGGGCTACGACCCCAACTACTCGGGTGATTGGTGTGAAGATTACTCCGGGGAAATGGCGATGTGGAAGGCGCAAACCATTAAAGTTGCACGTGAAGGCCGCATTAATTTGAGTGAGTATGAAGATTTTG
Organism: Papaver nudicaule; assembly: GCA_023529015.1. NCBI lineage: Eukaryota > Viridiplantae > Streptophyta > Magnoliopsida > Ranunculales > Papaveraceae > Papaver > Papaver nudicaule. Next base: position 15,870 of record JAJJMA010047575.1, on the reverse strand, counting down.
AGGATATGCAAGACATGCAAGAAGCCCTTCAAATAATGGATGACGAGGTTCAAATAATTGAAGAAGTGCCGGATTTGAACGTAGTAATTGAAGAAGACAAAGATTGGATCCCGGACTTGAACGTAGGACTTGAAGAAATGGATGTAGGCTCTCAATGGTGTTGTCGAGATAGACAGTGACAATTTCGGCTCAGTATGCTGTTATACTGTCTGAGCCGAAACTACATATTTCTGCCATGCAAACCATGTTATAGTTTCGGCTCAGACACTTTTTTTGCGGGGGCGCCGAAACTATTTCGGCAGATTCTTGTTTTGTGGTTACAAGCCGAAATTTATTATGTGTTTCGGCTTGGCTTTGTTATATGTGTTGTAAGACGAACTCTTTAGTGTTAAATATTAAGTATTATGCCGGTTTCTAAAATACCAAATTCATCATTCATAAAATAAAAGCATTACATTAATGATAACCCCATATTACATAATCAAAGCATAATGATAGAACCGTATTAATTAAGAGGTAACTAACTCAATTCAAATATCTTGATACGAGAAAATCCTTGATGAGATGGTAGTGTTGTTCGTACTTGAAGTGTTTCCCTTTCCATTGGTGCCATTCCTTCAAAGTCCTAGCCACATTTTCTTCCTCGTTCTCATCTTGAATTTGAGCTCGGACTAGTCTCCCCAAGTGCATGAATTCTTGAACCTTTTTGTGTATTTTGCTCCATCGCGCCGACAACGCATTCACATCTCGCACCACTTTTCGGGGAGTTTTTTCGTTGAAGTTTCGTTGGACATAAAACCACAAACTTGACCAATTCACTCCATAACGAAGGCCTTTGATTTCGTTCGGAGTTGGATACAACAACATAAGATTGCCACAAAGACAAATATCTTCACCGCACGTAAATTTAGGACGGGGTTTAGGCGCATCGGGTAGGGAGTCTAGAGGATTCTTGTGTTGTTTTTGGATGCTAGATGAGGAAGAAGAAGAACCGGATGAAGATTTGGATGCGGATGAAGTTTTGCATCGCTTGACAATTGGGTTTCCATAGTGTCTAGGAGGAGATGGATACCATCTCTTAAATGGAGGTGGAGTGAATAGAGGAGGAGATGTAGATGAAGGTTTTTTGTAGTAGTAGTTATCAATTATCTCCTTTGTTATGTTCTTCTTATTTTTATTTGGAGGAGAAGAAGAGGATGAAGAAGGTTGAGACATTTTATGGAGTAGAGATTTAGAATAGAAATTTGGTTGCAAGTGAGTTTGGGATGGGTTTGAATTATATAGACAACAAGCCCCAACGGCTATTTTTTCGAAAATACTACCGTTGGAACTTTACAGAACAAGTTTCGGCTCATACAAAGGAATGGAAAGGCAAGCCGAAATAGATTCGGCTCAGCCGACATGAAAAAACGTAAGCCGAAATAATATCGGCACTCATGCCATGAAATAACCTAAGCCGAAATACAGGTTGAGCATCTAAACAATACACATCTAAATGATAGTATTTAAGACGAAATAAAGTTTAACTAACAAAATAACAATTCAACGATACAATTGGCTCACCATCAAAGGATGTTTAAGTCTGCCCATAACATAAAAGAAGAACAATACCAAAACACTTAATAATACTCAACCAGTGAAACCAGTTCCAAACTGTGTTCGGCTGCGGATTAGTTCCCAGCTCGGTCCGCCATTGGCCTCAACAAGTGGACGGAGACGTGCAACTTCAACGCAAAGTGTACAACCACAAGGAAAAATTTCCACACCCTCACCAACCCTCTTTCTTTTAAGATTACGAGGTACATTTGCTTGCCATTCATCATGATCGACAAATCTTTCGACTTGCTGAGGAAGAAAATCACGATAATCCCTACGCAGGCCAGGAGCATTTTCCCCACGCAAATGTTGTGGTCGTGGAAGAGGGGGATCAATGTGTTCATCCCTTTGACGTCGTGTTTCAATCACGCTTGGATCATCCTCACGAATTGGTGGTGGGGGAGGTTCGTAAACAACAATTGCAAGGGACTCGCTGCTGCAAATATCAATACAAGTAAGACAGGCATATTTTCGGCTTACATTTATCAATACCTACTTGAGCCGAAATTGAAGTATCCACGTGGAAGGGGCTGGAAATAAGAGAAAATTTCGGCCCAGACTTTCCTGGAATGTTTGGGCCGAAACTGATCCATATAGATATCAATAAAGTGCTTTAGTGTCGGCTGGGTGGTTTGATTACATCTATGGGCCGAAAATTTTTCTGGGCACGTAAATAAAACATAAAAATCTTGTGTTTAAACTAGTATATCAATCAAACACACAAATAAGTGGATGGGTATCTGTATAATACCTTCCTTGACGCATCCCGAGTTGTTCTTGCTCCGATTGATCTTCATTTGGGGGGATTGATTCTTCTAGTTGAGCTCCAAGGTTTTCAACTTCAGAATGGGGTTTGCTAATCACACTTTCCATGCCAATGTTCTGATTTGGTGAGTGTTACTAGTCGTTATTTTTTGATTGAGGGTTTATGAATTTTTTTTGGGGGGGTCTTGTTTCTTCTTTAGGTTCTTTTTTAGTTGTAAGGGAGTAGTAGAAGTAGAAGAGAAGTATAAAAAATAAATTTGATTTCTAATATAATAAGCCTTGGATCAGTTTCGGCTCAGCCGACATGGAATAACGTAAGCCGAAACAGTTTCGGCTTAGATATGGAAACATGTTCATGGGCCGAAACCTTTTCGGCCCAGGGTGTTAACATGCCTTCAGAGCCGAAACTGACTCTGTCATTGGCAAATGATGAACACGCAAGAGAGCTTATATGCAAAACACAACATACAGAGACATATATATATTAAAACACGCCATTGTACTTAACATAAGTGATTCAAATGTACTTAAAGAGTGAAACCTAAACGATTCAAATGTACTTGAAAATATAACCATAAGCCATCATTGTTTTGAAATACTAATTAACGACCTCTCTTGTTTTTTCCTCCACCACGACCATCTTCTCCATTGCCTCCACTCGTACCTTCGTCTTCTTGCCGACTCCTCTTGGTCTTCTTTGGGGCCTCCTCCACCCGAAGAGAAGCTTCACCCTTTTCAAAGATTTTGGTCAAATCCGCGACGCACTTTTCTTGCTCTTGCACCGATAGTCCTCCCTTTTTGCACCTGATTTTTTCACCCACTTTTTTCAAAAGAGCGGTTCCTTGCTTGACCTATTGCCATGCAAATAACAATATTAGTTAGATATTCCTTAACATTAAAAAAGATAAAACACTTACAAAATCAGTTGAAAACACTTACCATGGTCATACACATCTTCTTCCATTCTCCCGCAGTCGAGGGAACCTTGATGTTACCTAGAGCAGCCTGCCTCTGAGCCTCCCTCTCAGCTTCGTCTGCAATCCTCTCAGCTTCTTCGGCATCCGCAATTTCTTGTTGAGCCCGGTTAATAACTAAAGGATGAGATTGTTGGGCATACCAGTCTGCATATCCCCCCGCTTGCTCCTCATCGTTACCTACAATTTTCAAATAACTGCCCACATCGAAAAGAGCGGGGTCCAACGGGTGAACCGTTGCAGGAAGTAGGTTTTTATAACGATCTGTCCACGTTTGATAGTCCGGTGCGGGGTGAAATGTGGGGATCCAGTTTCCGAAGTTGCTTTGTGTTGCATTCGAAGAACGACCTAGAGGCGCCAACTTATACTTATTATCTTCATCTCTCGGAACATTTTGTATAATTCCCATTTGTCGAAGAATCCGTCTTGGGTCGTATATAAGTTTCCCTCCTGGGTACCAAATTGGTCCGTAGTAGGTTGCGAGTGAGGTTGATGGCACTTCCTCCGTTCCTTCCTCTTGGACAATATTGTACGGGTTGAATTCAACATCTTCAAAGTCGAAATTGTCCATATTCTTCCTGACTTCTATCAATTTCTCAACCTTACCCTTTTCCCTTGGTTTCTTGAAAACCCACTTTCCTCCGGTAGGCATACCTTCCGCCCATTCGGGATTTATTGGCATCTGCGTAGGGTCATCCGACTTTGGAACCAAGCTTTTAAAATGATCATATGCAAAAGCCTAAACACAAAACACGATAAAATTAAACCTCAGCATGTAAGGGTTTATGCCAACACGGTAGTAACAGTGACAATTTCGGCCCAGAGAATATACAAAACTCACTGCCGAAATGTTTCGGCCCAGACAAATACACAAAACTCAGAGCCGAAACAGTGTCGGCCCAGATAAATATACAACACTCAGAGCCGAAACTATGTCGGCTCATAAGTGTAAGGTGAACCCTAAGCCGAAAATGACCCTGTGTATGCATGAAATTGAATTCAAGGGGTAATGTAAGCCGACGATTACCTGTAGCAAGGTGAAATTCCCCCTTAGATTAACCGGATGGCGCCTAGAGGCAACGGAGAGGCCATCAAGAAGGTAAGCCAGAGTAGCCGTACCCCAAGCGTACTTCCTTGTTTTCTCCAACGGACTCAACCATTGGAGAAAATGCGCGTTCACCTTGTTTCCAGTGTTGTCAGGAAATAAAACAGCTCCAAGAGTGTACAACAAATACGCACCTGCATGGTACTTATAGTGGTTAGGGTCCACGGGGGGCCCGGGCTTTACTCCTTTGCTTATGTCTTCTTGTCTTTTTAGTTCTCTTATCTTGGTTCCCCCGAACTCGGCCTTCAATTTAGCCAACTTGATCTTGGAGCCCTTCTTAACTTTATGACGATCTTGATTCTCGGCCACGGACGCTTCGAACTCGGAAGTGGTCTTCGTTGAATCCCAACCAAGAACCTCTAGGGCCAAAGCTTTTAGTTGGTCCCAATCCTTCGACGCATACTCGGCACACGGGTTCACCCCATCGACCGCAAGACCAAGAATCTTCTCAGGATCATCTAAAGTGAATCCCACCTCATATTTGGGAAACTGAAAGGTATACACCTCTGGATGAAACCTTTCCAAAATAGCGGAGCATGTCACCATGTCATACTCGCTCTGTCTATGGATGACCGCTGGGTATAGGCCCGATTGTCTAACCAAATCTTGGATGGGCTGCAATTCTTCATTGATGTCCCAAACAGCCGCGCTTTGATTTCTCAAAAGCCGGACTGCATCTTTGTGATCCTACAAAATCATCGTTTTAATTAATCCAAAACGACTTAGTTGTCGCGAAGAAGACATAATGAAAACAACAACCAAGGTTTAGGCAAATACCTTCATCCGATAGATGACTGATGCCCAAGACTGCTGGTAGCCAATGAGCATTTGTCCTCCATCTCGAGGAAGACCGATGTCGGGTTCGTCATCTTGAACAAGGAACTTATCGTCCGTAGGAACATGTGTGCCTTTTGGTCTTTCTTTTTTGCCTTCTCCTTCTTCTTCTACAGAAGTAGAAGTGTTTTTCTTTCTGTTTGCCTTAACCTTTGGTATCCTTGGTTTCTTTCCTTTTCTCCTAGCGTCATCATTTGCGTAAACGTTCTCATCTTCGCTTTCCTCCTCTCTACCAACTCTTCTTGGCATGTCTCCTGGTTCTTGGATGACAGGCCCCCCTCTGGGAAGAAATGCCCGCAACAAATCATCGTCCTCAGCCGCTACCGGGGCTGTACCCTTAGCCCTTGCAGAAGCCGATATTTTTTTCTGGCCGACTCGGGCGTCTAGTGTTGGTGCATTTGCAACGGGAGTAACTTCCCCTCTTATTCCCCTGTGGTATCATAAAAACATCCATCATTGAAACATTCATCGATAAAACACAATGTAATTAGGATGGAAAACATCTAAACATGCTACACAGAAAAAATTTCGGCCTACACGATAATATGTTTATCTGGGCCGAAAATACTAGATGAAAATGGCAGCTATGCTGCTGGTTTCGGCCTAGATAGATATTCTATCGCCTGGGCCGAAAAACCAAGTGCCAGCTACCACCTAATCTGAATTTTCGGCCTAGAAATATTTGAATTTCTCAAAGCCGAAACTATTTCGGCTTAAGATCTAGAATTATTTCTAGGCCGAAAAACAAACTACCAGCTATCACCTATCTGAAATTTCGGCCTAGACAAATCTGAATTTATCCAAGCCGAAATGATTTCGGCTTAGGATCTAAAACACTGTCTAGGCCGAAATTCTCTCTGGGTTCGAAAAATTCAACATTAATGGAAGATAAAATCATCGATTCGATGTATGTTTATCAAGGAAACTCAAATAATTCAATAGGGGTTGCTGAAATCACCTTCTATAACGCATATCGGGTGGTATTGGGGGGGTTTCCTCTCCGGTAGCATCGATTTCGCTACTTCCTTCACCGGTGTACCCTTGTTCTTCTTCGTTTCGATTCGATGATGCATCCTTGGGTTTATTGGAGACTTTAAGGATTAATTTCTTCGACGCTTTCGGCGCCATTTAATCGATTGAGAAATTTCGTTAATCGTCGATGAATTCGTCGATGAATTCGTCGTTTAAACGAAAGAATAAAGAGGGAAAAAAAAAGTTGTTTTTTTCGGCAGTGGTGGGGAAGAAGAAAACTGAAATAGATTAGGAGAATTTTTGGGTTGGGTTAAGATTAGGATTAGTGGAGGGTAATTTGGTAATCTCATGGTTTTAAAGGGTACTTTAGGGAATTCACCATGTTTTGTCCTCTACCGCGAGGCACCCAAAGATTTCTCTAGGCCGAAAAACTCGGTTCTATATTATTGTGAATGGAGCTATCGGATTAACACTAATATGTAGCTGATGCATTTACCGAATGTGGCTGAAAAATGTCTACCCAATGATTTTCAGTCCGCCCCAATGACCCTGGCAAAATAGTCACTCACGAAATTGGAAAAGGTGGTAATTTGTTGTATTCGTATACATCGAGGATGTTTACAATGGCTCATTCTTTAAGCGAGATAACATATCTCACTTTTCGCTAGTTAAGACATTTTACGGATTAAAGATTATCTTATCGTGTTATCTCTTCTGGAAAAGGATCGAAATGGACGCATATTTTGCCTGGCTTAATTTGGCCCCACAGTGGAGTATTTGGCCCCATGAAATTTTATAACCATCCAAAGATGAAGTTATGGGGTGTCAAAATTGTGTGTAAAAATACTAAACTAACCTTCCACCAAAGATTAAGTTTCCAAATCCTAAAACCAAAATCAAACATTACTTCTTCTTCTCTATTTCTTCTTCCGCCTCACACTGCGCCTCTTCCATCATCACCAACTTCCACCATCAAACAACCACCACTGATAATTGGTCTTTCTTCATCCTCCTGGTGTCTTCATCCTCCTCACACCAGTTTTCGTCGCCATCGCCGTCACCACCACTACCAAAACAATCGCCACCGCTTCTTCTTTATCAAACATGTCTGTTTTACAAAGGAATTAACATACTTACTCATTAGTTTATGGATCTAATTATATTGTAGTTTGTAGATCAACTAAGGTTTGAAGTATGGATTTTTTAGGTATCGATTGTGGTTTAAATTGAAAACATTTTGAAACCTAAAACCTCCATTCTATATAACCCTAATTGGGTCTACTCAGTTTACCCGATGAACTGCTGTATGAGGTGAGTTGGGCAACAGTTTAGCATTCAGGAGTTTTAGTTGGGGAAGATCTATGGTGTGGGTTCTTATTCAAAGGTACCTCCTGTTTCATTTTTGGGTTTTTGAATTGATTTTTGTTGGTTATTTTTTTTGTTTGTAAAATTAGGTATAAAATGGGGTTGTGGGATCTGATCAAAAGGTGTGTAATTTACTGTAATGGGAGTCAGTATTGAGCTCTAATCACAATTTTTTAGAAATTTTGATGATCAAAGTAGACAATTTTAGACCCAAATCTCAACTGTTTGAGAAAATACCCAACAGAGATTAAAGGGGTTATTACTTGGGGCAAAAAATGGATACTGATACAGATTTGCTACTCACTTAGTATTGTGATTAGAAACACTGCAAAGTGCAAACAATGGGTTATAAATGATTTCATGGGTTTTGTTTGTGTTGTATTTCTTTGAATTTGAATTGTTGGCTTTGGTGATGCCGTTTGATTGGTCCAGTTTTGGTTTGGTAGTGATATTGGTTGATTGGAAAAGGTCTTTTGTGTGTGTATGTATTTGTATTAGATTGATTTTTGTTATTTCTATCAGTGAGTGATTGATGAGAATGTTTATGCAGGGTGAGGTTTGAAGGGAAACCAGTGGTGTCAATTAGGGAATACTATGATAAAGATGGCAAACAACTTCCTTCGTCTAAAGGTATGCATTGGATTGTGTTAATGTTTTATGTTTTATATGCACTGAGCATTGCAGGGATGGTGGTTGTGTAGTTATTGAAATGATGGTTATGCTAGTCGATACTAAGGTTGCTTGATTTTGGTTTTTCCCTTATTGTCTTTGCATGAGCTGGAACAAATCTTATGTAATGAGGTGGCTTATGGTAACATCTGTGAGATGTTTCTCTATTTGGTTGATATGTATGCAGCTCTTTGCAGTTAGTGTATTTACAAGGCAACATGGAGATGGAAGATGGGTTCAAGACAGAGAGCAAGAAAAGGGTGTTGGTTGTTGCTGCTGGTTTGGTTGTCTTTGAGGCAGTTAGTCAATGGCTAGGACATGGTTAAGAAGCAGAGAAGAACAAGGAAACATGGGTTTGAGATGGACAGCAAAGGAGGTGTGTGTTGGGCATGAATTTCAGAAACTGTGCCAGTAGAAAACTATATGGATTCTTCCTCGATTTTAGGCAAATGGATGCACTTGTTTTGCTTTCATTTGAACAAATATTGGCCTTTTTGGGTGCATATGGTTTGGTGTTTCATATTCAATCTCTTGGTTAGCCTGTCAGTTTTTTAGCCTTCAATCGGCTGAGACATACTTGATTATACACCGATTTTGCCAAAAATAAATAAATCGGTATATATATAGTGATTATAACAACCGATTAATGTTGTCCTCTTCGTTATAAAACCGGCCATTGTTTTGCATAATTTATACCGATTCTAGTTTCGCTATATAATCGGTGTATATAGTGATAGATTACCACCGATTGTTGTTGTTTGCTTCTTTTCATAATCGTCGGTTGTGTCGCGATATATATACCGATTCTAGTTGTACTTCACAATCGGCTTATATACTAACTGATATTCACCGATTTTTATTCATTTTTCAATTTGAAAAGCATAAACACGTAATCGTTGGATATGGATTCCTTTAAAAGCCGATTCTGGTTTTTAGTTTTGAAAAATGAATAGCAATCGGTTGATATATAGACCAATAAGAACCGATTCTGGACAAAATATTTGTATTAGATTGATCATGTAATTAGCAACTAAAGGGTAAAACAGTCTTCTTTTATAAGGGGTTTTCCGATTTTGCTATATAACAACCGCCGGAATTATTTTTTCATGGGGCCAAATACTCACGTATGGGGCCAAATTTAGGTAGGATTAATTTGTAATATTGTTTGTCTCACATGAATAATACCAACATCCATTAACTATATTGCATAGGCTATTGATTATTTGACTATCGCTAAGTTGACAGATTGCATTTTTGCAGTTAATTTGCTAGGGAGAGCACAAATTAGCAGCAACCGTAGCTTAATTCTTGTTTTACATTTTGTTCTTTAAGGCATGGGCTGAGCCAAGACTGACAGTCGAACTGCCTGAAATCTTGACGTCTCGAAAACGAATGAATAGACTCTAGAAAGATAACCATGGACAATGTCAACCTCAAACGATCATGTCTGTGTGTTTGCTGCCAATTACAGTCCAAGCTAAGCAAATCACATCAAGAGTTAAGAAGAAGAAGCTTCTGTTAATGCATTTGAATATGGCCTGCAACATGATTTTGATAGGCAAACCAATTGGAACATACCATGCAATATATATTGAGCATGTTATCAGCATCAACTAGTATGCAATTACCTTGAATAAGCAAGCCATTAGCAGATAATTAATGCCGTCTGCTGCAATGATACGATGCTTATGGCATATTCTCATCAAAATACACTACAGCCATAAACTATAGTACTAATAACAATTCTATTTGACTTTGGAAATATAAAGAATATTCAAATTAATAATACAGTATCTTGATTCAAATCTATGGCCAAGATTATTATAAGTCTGTGATAATGATAACTTGACAAAGTTTCCCTAAACTCGACAATGACTACAACATGACTAGTCAACCAACCAGCCTTCCGATTTTATCTTGTCATGTCTACTATTTTTCCAGCAGTTCTTGGTTCTGCCTGTCTCTGTCGAAAGTGGAGTATTTTCGTGCAAATATCACTAAGCCTGAAAGAACGGATCTGGATCTGACGGGAATTACCTGATCCAATATAGATTTAAAATAGGTCCAAGTCAGAGGTTAGGCAAAATAAAAAACAAACGGTTTGACTGACTCAGACCGAGTTAGAGGCCGACTCAGATGCAAACAAACATGATGTTAGGCATATACACACCCCAAATGAAACACATGATTTTAACATGTGTGAATTGTGCATCATGCTTGTGTTTTGACATACCTGTGTTTCCTGCGACCTGTGACTGACGACGCCTGTTACTCGGCGTGTTTTCCCTCGACAAACAAATTGTATTTAAAAAAAAAAATTCACTTTACAACCAAAATTTGTCCATAAGACAAAAGAATCCCAGAGGATTTACATTATAATCTCAAATGAATCTAAAGTAAACTCTATGATCAGGACATTCCATACTAACCAAAAAGCTGGGCCTAGTGACAATAAATACAATTGTTACTCGTGTAGACACTGGCTTTTCATAAAAACTGCATTGCAAGCACTGGTCAATTAATGCACGAGCTTTATGATACATAGACACTCCAGAGGAACTAATTCGAAGCTTCTCATTTTACCAATGCACTCATAATATCTTGCTCCATGCCCGAGAACCATCTAAGTTAAAAGAGTTGAGACTTCCAATCTCTTCCCCGAAAGAAATCAGTGACTCTCCGGCAACCTGCATAATCACAATGAATCAATAATAAAGAGAGAGCATTGTATAATTGAAACCTATCATCTTATCTTGCAAAATCTAGAGGTTTTACGAGAGATATAGAGATGTTGCTGAACTACTCGTAGCGTGTGCAACAAAATCTTGCATGTAACTGGTCAGGGCATATAAGTTTCTAATGTCGAAAACAGTCAAAATAACTTTCTATTAGATCATTCAAGACCACACATAACATAAGGGAGATGTGAAGTACTAGAAATGAAAGTGGTGTGGCTTACCGCCATGGGAACTCGCTAGTGTCTATTCCAGCTTGGTGAAGCTCGTCGACATACTGCAGTGCTTCTCGGCACTCTTCTCTATCATCAAAAAACTCTTTCTTTTCACCTTCTATCTGAAATGATTCATGACCCTTCCCCGCAACCACCTGCAGCCAATATATATGACTTTAACATTGGCGAAAAAGACATACAGCTTGTGCAAGTACAAACTAAGGACAACTAACTGGAAGTTAAACCTTTCGTACAATCATATTCCACTAATAATAAGTACGCTCAAAAAGAAAGTATTAGAAACATAAGGTTCAACATAATACTTCCTTTTCCTTTCCAACCAATTATTGAGTTATCTAACTTACGGCTTTTACCAACATATTGTTGATTTTCTGTTCGATTGATGAATGGAGAAAAGAGTCAAAGGGAATTTAATTACTTACAACCATATCCCCTTCCTCGCCCATGGCCACAGCTGCTCGTACAGCTACACGCCTGATGTCATGTAAGAAGAGCCTATGTCCATTTGGAAGAGGTGGGTAATAATCATTCTCACCATATTTCA
>JAJJMA010047561.1:0-11265 GCA_023529015.1 Papaver nudicaule | reverse complement strand
CTAAGTTGCCCCAGTTGAATTGGGCTGAATTTTTGTGAGATTCCTTATCCTCATGTGTGATTAAGAGTGAACTTTTGAACCCACGTTACACAATGTGCCAGAAGAGATATCCGACCATTCCAAATTGTGGCAACACTTCAAAAGCTAATGTGTCAATTGTCGTGTGCCTTAATCCCGTAGAGACCAAACGTAAGGAGGAGTTTAAGAACCATAAACAGATGATGAGATACGTACAGAAAGAAAACCAATATTCCTTCCAATCGTTCTGGACGACAGACCACGAAAATGCAACCCGTGTCTGAGGACGATTATTTTCCCACACAAAAGTCATAACATCCACTAAAAAATGACTCATGCAACGACGGTTTAGGAGTTTTCTTTTGGCGGCCTGCCAAGAAGAGGTGCCCGTATTGTGCCAATTGTTTTGATACATAGATGCAAAGATACGAAGAGTACTTGCTCTCCAAACTTAGAACTATTTAACACATTCATTCATGGAATGCCATTGTAGAAATGAAAAAATGAGAAATAAAAAGAGAATTAAGAAGCTTGATTCCGACCAAATAAAAGAGACAAAGAATGAGTTGAGGAGGCTTTTAACTTCACAAGGACTTCTATCATCTCTCACATTCATCTTCTTAATGTCTATGAATTGATAATAATTGTGGACCCTAAATCCAGTTGTTTATGTTCAACTTTAAATAATTTCCATGTCTATAAACAACTTTCTAAACTTTTGGCTTCCTGTCTCTATACTTTTTCCTTCATTAATTTCTTGCTCCCCTCTTTCTATAGAAGTTTTCCACTACCAAACTTCAAACATTAACACTACTAAATTATGTACAAGAAAAACAAAGATGGGGCCTTCTCTTGTCAAGGCTTATCCGGAATTCTTAGAGATGAGGCCTCAGTATAGTCACATAAAACCGTAATGGCCCAGATCACATGGCAATGCCTCTAAACTTTTCCTGTATCGCAGGGTACAATTTTTCTTCATAAAGGTATTCTTATCTGAACCTCAAAACGCCTACAATTCAACTATCAAGGAACAGAAGGCCAGTTCTGAAATTCTGGGGCCCTGAAGTGATGATCATCCGAAAATTTGGTGCAGAAACCATAGCAAAAAGTGAAAACTTTTCTAGTAAAAAACTCCGGCAACATGGTAGAATGGCTAAAAATTGGAAATCAACATCTAGGGCACCGAACAGCCTGGCAGTAACAGCATGTGTGCAGAACTGAACATCAGTTAGTTCTTCGGCAGACAACCCCATAGACATAGACTTCTACAGCTAGATCACTCTAATCAGCATCCATAATTGTTCTCGTTACTTGATACTAAATCACCCTTATATACACAACTTATGGCTAAACTTAACTAACATGGTCCTACTATGTTTTTCGAAGACAGGTGCTCATAACATAACATACCTCGACCGGACCAATGCCACAGAATCGAGACCTACCAGCAACTCATCCAGGAACAGTGGCTTTAATTGCAGAATCAGGCACACTATCTCTACTCTCATTTAACACAGACCAATTCTAGCTAATGAGTAACAGCTACTGCCAGTAACACACTAGTAGTGTAGCATTAGGACCACTAACGTCCATTAATGTAATATCAAAAGGCTAGAGATCAATCCAAATAAAAAAAATGGCTAAACAAGAGGTAAAAGATGCAAGCCAGAGGGAATAACAGATTTAGTTAACAATCACTAGTTCATTAAGAAGATTCAATCTGAGTTAGAACACAAGGAAAGAAGATAAAGTGGTTCAAGAAATTGAAACTAGTATGGACATTACTATGTCTAATCAAGCCCCATCAACACATTTAAGACTTACAAGGTACAACACACCAAGTCACTAATTGGCAGAAAGTAATAAGAGACCAGAGAAAGACACTAAACTTACAGGGAACCCTAGTTTTTCATTCTTTGGTGGCCTTGTTAATGAGAGACTTGTGGATGTGAGGAATAACACCACCACCAGCAATGGTTCCCTTGATCAGAGTATCAAGTTCTTCATCTCCTCTAATGGCCAACTGGAGATGCCTTGGAGTGATACGCTTCACTTTCAGATCCTTACTTGCATTTCCAGCAAGTTCCAGTACTTCAGCTGTCAAATACTCAAGAATTGCTGCAGCATAGACTGCAGCAGTAGCCCCAACTCGCCCATGAGCAGCAATCCTAAGTTTCAAATGCCTGTGGATACGGCCAACAGGAAACTAGAACCGCACATGGGTGGAGACAGAACAAAAAAATACAATTAGAATCAGTTTGATAAACATGGCATGCTGACAAAATGAAACAAAGAATATAGGCAGATCTAAAATCAACTGAACCATCAATCAAAAACAATTATGAACTGAACCAAAATATCAAGTTGTTTAGGACCTAGCTAAAGTTACATGACTAAAATTACTTTTGCTGAAAACCGTGCTGTGTACAGGGATTGCTTAGGTTGATTTCGATATAAAAAAGTTCCTAAATGCAGAATAGGGAACAAAAGAAACTTGTTAATCTGAAAAAGTAAATTAGGCCAGGCATTGCATGATAAGAGGTATGTGTGTATTGGTCATTGAAAAAAAGAGTTGGTTGGTTTAGCACCCTGGCTACCAGCATGACAGGTTGCCCCAGCTTTTCTTCAAACAAGGATTATTCAGGGGTCGACTGTACAGGAGCAACATTGGCTGATTGGCTACCATTAAAGTGTCTTTTAGAGCAAATGATCATGGCAAATAATTCATCAGTATCAACCTAAGTTACATATAATTAACAAAAGCATATTCTTGGTCAACTGCTAAGCTAACCATAAAACTTTGCAATACCAAGCATTCATCCATCAAATAGAACCTGAATTTAGACAACTTTGGACTCAACCTTTAACTAGCCATAAGAATTCTGAACCATCAACAACATAGTTAAACTAGGGATGTTTTCAAATCATGTAGCAAGCAGTTCATATTTCAAACAACTAGCATATAATCACCCAGATTTTTTAAGTAAATGAAACAGAAAGATAATGAATAACTCACATGATTTAACATTTCAAGATGGAAAGCTTAAATTAGCTTCCACAGTTCCAAATCATAAATTACACTCCAGTGAGTGTAATGCTTGCAAATTGTGTAGTAAGCAATTCGTGTTTCAAGCAACTATCATATTATTTAACGCATCACCTACATGTTCATAGACATGCAAGATGGATATTTAAGCTTAACATTCCTAACTGACTTAAAACCATAGATTACACATCACTGGTTGTTAACATTATCAAACTACATAGCACTCGAATCATATTATAAGCAACCAACTAACTACCATATCTTCTTCATTGTAATTATAACTATATTATGAAACACAAACTTATGGTAGAAATTCGCTAACTAGACATTTAAGTTCAAACTAGCCTTAACACACAAATTCAACAATTTAATCGAGGGTTCTTCCTGCCATTGAGAATACCACCAGATTACGAATATTATGAACAACAAAACCAAAAGCAATTTATATTTCCAGCAACCGCCATATAACTTCACTAAAATTGCATGTAAAATTACGAAGCAGAAACCTAGTGCATCATAAATATGCAATTGTCATCTGACCTAACAGTAACAAAACAAAAACTTGCAAACAGATAACAGCTTCCATTAAAATTGCATGCAAGTTATGAAGCACATACCTAGTGCATCACAAAAATGCAATTGACCTATATAATTAACCAAACAAAAGCTTGCAAACACCCCTTAAACAGATAATAAATACATGATATAGCAAATCCACATACCAGTTACAGAGAAACAAATGCTAAGATGGTTAGATCTGAAAAAACTAGTTACCTGAATACCAGCACGAGAAGACCTAGATACTGGCTTCTTCTTGTCTTTGTCCTTGTTTGCTGCTGTTGTCTTTGCAGCCAAAAGACCCTTTCCACCTTTTCCTGCCATTTCTGAATATAAACAAAATCTGATAAAATCAAAAACCAAAATCCAGAAAAGTATTTTAAGAAATCAAGTTAAAAATATACAAAATTGAAAACAAGAAGAAGATTCACGAAATCTTACAGATCTAGGTTTACTGAGCAAACAGATAAAGATACAGAAACTTGAACAGAATCGGAACTTACAAAATAAAAACCCTAAAATGAAGAAAAAACCCAAGAACCTACTAGATCTGTAAATCAGAGAGAGGGTGAGAGAGTCAAACCTGGGTTTTTGAAGAAATCGGAGACTGAACTCAAGAAATGAAAAGTTGGATATGGAAGACGAAGAGAGAGAGTGAGAGAGAGAAGAGTCAAACAGAGATCTGTTACCTAAGGGGTTTGGGTCTCTTTAAATCGCCAGAAAATAGGTAAGAGAAAAAAAAGGCGCGCAGTTTTGGTGGGAAAATCATTTTGGATTTTAAATTTTCGTCATTTTACCGTATTGACCTTTTCTTTTAGCGTTATTACGACCATTCACATTCTTCGTCTTTTTGGAATTTGTTGATGAGGTCAGGACTTAGGACTCAGGAGGGATAATGGAAACACATTAAACCCAACCATACCTCTATGATAGGGGATGACCTCAGTAACTCTTCCATTTTATTTTATTTTTGAAACAAAGAAGATTATATTAAGAGTTTACATGGTTTCATCCTCCAACAGTTGACAACAAATACTGTTTGGAGGGTTGATATTCCACACTCTAGACACTTTTTCGACTCTAGCCAACTTAGATAGTATATCGGCTATCTTATTTTTCTCCTTAGGAATGTAGCAACATTTCCAATTACTAAACTCTAAAAACAAAGACTTAATCTCCCTGATGAGATTGTGTAACCTCCAATCAATAGAATAACTATTGTTATTGACTGCTTCTACCACCAGCTTTGCGTCGAGTTCAAAGAAGACATGCTCTAGCTTTAAGATTTTAGCCCACTACGCAGCTTCCCATAGTCCTTGACACTCCGCTTGTTCCACCCCCCAGCTAGCACTCAAGTGGATGCACTTTGATCCCTTATGCGCACCTGCAAAATCACGAATTATTAGTCCAATGCCACCTGAATTAGTTTCTCTTTTGTGAGAACCATCACAGTTAATAGTATAAGCTCCTCTAGGAGGAGGTTTCCAGTGCAAGTTATGTCTAATCTGCTTAGTACTAGATGCAGCTTGAGTGACAGTGTAGGGGGCAAAAACCCCTCGGGCCACGTGTCTCGCACCATGAGAGTAAAGCCACACCGAATGAATTAGGCAGCGATGATTCGGACCGACAAAGGAAGAGAAGCTGCACTTGAAGCAAAGTAAAGATTCGGAGTGGAAAGGATTCGGACTACGACGAAGGACCGAAGCCCAGGGTTCAGCTTCGGAGTGTAAACCGCCTTACTCGACAGAAACTGACACCACCACGATTGAGTCGTTTGTCTTTATTAGCTGTAAACCACCCAAGCTCGGCCTATATAAGGTGAGCTTGGAAAACGTTGTAAGGGTTGGATTCTTGTTTAGTGGAGCCTAAGTAGCAAGAGAGAGATTAGGTTTGTGATCTCCTCTGGTTCCTTAGGGTTTAATTCATGTAATCTCGGCAGTAGTTATATACAGAAAGACATCTTCATCTTGTTTATATTGCATTACATAGCTTCTAATCACCGTTCATTGCATCCTCGATGCTGTTCTAACTGTCTTCGGACTGCAAACTACAATTAAATACTGTATGTGCGAGTAGATCTGATGGATGTGGTGCCTTGAGTACCTATGCAGATTTTCTACTCGTACAGACAGTATATGCTTGTTGATCTGCTATATATTTAGTACAAGAAAGAATGACTTTTTCTGGAGAAGTAGTTGTCTGTTGAAAAGCCTTTGAGCATCTTTCATTCCATATGTTCCATATGATGATGGTTATTTTAGCAAAAACTTCCCCTGTGATCTCTTTCCGCTCCAGACTTGCAAACCAACTTAATATCCAACCTTTCACTGTATCTGTATGTTGAACTTGATAACCCACCATCGAGAACCAGACTGCTCTAGGAAGAGCACACTGCATATGAACATGAGCGTTTGTTTCGAGCTGACTGTTGCAAAATGGACAAGAAGAATCAATGTGATGAAGGACGCGGCTGATCTTATCCCTAGTAGAAAGAATTCATGTTAAACACTTCCAGATGAAATGCTTTATTCTTGGGAGAAGTGTGAGGCTCCAAAGAGTTTTATATATCTTCTTCATCTCCAGATTTATAGTTCTGTTACTGTAGGTATCATTATAAATCTGCTTGTATGCAGACTTAACTGAAAACTTCCCATTTTTCTCGAGCAGCCATATTAGTTTGTCTTCGAAGTCCAAATGGGCAGTAGTTCCTAGAAAAACAGCAGCTACATTGTCTTCAAATAATTCCCTAATCAGGGTCTCATTCCAACTGGTAGAGTTAGGCATGAAGAGCTGATAGACATAAGAGTATTCCATTGGGTTCAGAGCAGTTGACTTGGGTGTGAGATTACTACTGAAATATGGTCAACCATCTATGTTTCCAGATGCGGATTTTTCTTCCATTTCCAAGAGACCAACAGCTATACTTCTTGATGAAATTCATTTCTCCACTGATACTTCTCCATGACCAAGTAGTGTTGCTTTTCTTTTCTTGTAAATTCATTGGGTTACCATCAGCAAAGAGTGTTACTTGGCTTCCAAGAATCTTTTCCAGATTGAATTGTCATTCGTGCACAGTTTCCATGCCGATTTGGCTAAGAGTGCTCTGTTGAAACATTGCATATCTCTCAAGCCAAGACCTCCCTCTTCTTTCGGTTTGCAAAGATTCTCCCAAGAAGTGTAAAGTAAACTTGTGTTTGTGTCCTTTCTCCTCCAGAAAGCTTGTTGAACTGATCTCATCTTTCTAATCGTCACGTCTGGTAACTTGAAGCTTGTCATGTGATGAATAGGAATGGTGTTCAGCACATTCTTGACCATTACTGTTCGTCCAGCTTGCGACATGTTTACACTGCGCCATTTCTCTAACTTATATCCCATTTTGTCAACTAGTGTAGAGAAAGTAACTTTCTTTCTTCTCCCCACGAAGAATGGCAAACCTAAGTACTTTTCATCATTTAGATCTAGTTGTCGTACCTACAGAAGACCACTCAAATCGTGGCAGTTAGAGAGCTCCATGTTGTGACTAAAATAAACTGCAGATTTACTAAAATTTATTAACTGGACACTGCATTGGCTGAACTCGTCGATTGCTTGAAGAAGATTATTAGTCTGTGAAAGATTTGCCTTGTTGAAGAGTAGACAATTGTCAGCAAACAAGAGATGGTTTATCTTTGATGCTGATCTGGAGATTTTGACGCCAGTGATCTTTTTTGTTGCTTCGCAGAAAGCTAAATATCTTGAAAATGACTCCATAGCTAGAATAAACAGATACGGTGACAAGGGATCTCCTTGTCTGATACCCCTTGTGGGCGTAAATGACTTTGATGGAGAACCATTGATCTTCACCTCCAGCTGGGTAGTGCTGATACATTGCGAAATAAGCTGTCGAAATTTGCTGCAGAAACCAAACTGCTCAAGTATATCATCAAGAAAACTCCATTCAAGTCTGTCGAACGCCTTCGACATATCCATCTTCAATGCTAAGACTCCGCCAGCTCCTTTTTTTTTCTTCATAGCATGAACTATTTCTTGCACTAAAGACATATTTTCAGAAATCAATCTGCCAGGTACGTATGTCGCTTGCATGGGAGAAATTATTTATGTAATGTAACTCTTCAATCTAAGTGCTATCACCTTTGAGATTATCTTATAGAACGTATTGCCCAATGCAATTAGTCTATAGTCTTCTGGACGATGCGGAGACTGAGTTTTAGGGATGAGAGTAATCCTCGTTCTATTTATTTGCTTTAGAATGTAGCCACTGTGAAAGAAACTTTTGACTGTATTGCATACATCGTGCTTTAACACTTGCCACTGTGTTTGATAAAATCCCGGAGGGAATCCGTCCGGACCTGGAGAAGTCCATGCCTTCATTGAGAAGAGTGCAACACGTATTTCCTCATTTGTGGGTATGATGTAAGCCTTTCATTGTCTTGGTCTGTGATGACTGTTGGTATATGCCTGATGAAATTATAATTGTTGCAAGGAGATGATGTTGTGCTGATTTGAAGAAAATGTGAAATAAGAAGATTCTCAATAGAATTCCTATCTGTACACCATTGTCCATTTGCACCTTGAAGTGAATCTATACGATTTATCGATCTCCTTCTATTTGCTCTGATGTGATGATACTTTGAGTTCCTGTCAATATCATTGTAGAAATGATCTTTTGCTTTCTGTTTGTTTATGCTGGCTAGAGTATCATTACATTGTTCTATTTCGGCTTCAATTCTGACTACTGCAGCTGTATTGTTACCTCCTGAATCAGTAGCTTGTAACTGAGTAAGATGTTGTTGTAAATCTGAAATCTTGCCTTGAACATTACCATACACTGCCTTGCTCCATTTGCCTAGATATTTCCTTGCATTTGATAGCTTATCAGTGAGTAAAAAAGTTGCAGATCCTGTCTTGTTAGTAAACCATGCTTTCAAAATTTCATTAGCACAGTTCTTATTTTGTAACCAGTGCTCATAGAATTTCCAGTTTCTACCTTTCACTACATGCGACTTATACAAGTCAAGTAGTATTGGAGTATGATCCGATGCATTTTGGAGCAAGTGTGTTAGCAAGGAATCAGGAAAAAATAGAAGCCACTCACTATTGACTATTGCTCTATCTATTCTTGATTTGTATTTACCCGTGCCATGACTGTTACTAGTCCATGTATAAGGTGTTCCGGAGAACCCTAAGTCTCTTAAGTCAGAGTCCCTAATGAGGTTCAGGATAGTTTGAGGTGTCAAGTTGGTTTCACTTGTGTCTGATCTATCATCATTGGACATGGTGATATTTAAGTCACCAATTACAACCCAAGGGATCTTAACACTAGAGCTTATCCTTAATATAAGACCATTGTTCTAGCTGTTCATGTCAGTATGGAGTTCCATAAACGCATGATAAGAACCACTCTCCTATTGATGCATCATTAGTTACTAGAGCATGTATCATCTTTTCAGAAGAGTGCATAATTTCGAGTTTGAAACCATCCTTCCAAAGAAGGATTATACCACCTGCCTGACCTATAGAGGGAACATAGCAACTATTTTGGCAGACCTAGAGACTTGGTAAAATTTATGATTCTACCATCATTTATCTTTGTTTCACTTATAAAAATGATATCAGTATTATGTAGGACATTCAAAAAAATTCAGATGATCTCTAGTAGCTTGTTTAACGAAACCTTGACTATTCCAACAAAGAATCCTCATGCTAATGCGTGATAAATGCAAAGTAGAATGATAAAGGCTATTTTGACGAATAAAACTTGGACAAGAAAAACTAAAAGAAACAATGCAGTAAAGAGTTCTAGGTAAAAGAGTTACTGAAATTACCAAGTCTGATGTCTCCTCATGCCTGTCTTGGATCAGATTGTTTGCCCCTTCGATCATAAGATCATGGTCCATTGCATCAACCCCCATTGGTCTTTCACCAGTTATAATCATCTCAGTAGTTGTCCCATTATCATTTTCCACTTCAATCCGCACCATATCATTTGCCCTTTGCCTATTCCCACTCCTGGTGACCTCCTCATCAGCTTCCTCCTCAACTTGCCTCCTATATGCTTCACAGATCAGCTCAATCATTCTCGGAACATTATCTGAAACTTCCACATTATACCTACGTGCCATATCTTGATAGTGCACGAGGTATTCTTCATTTGTCATCTCTCTGAGCATCATGTCTTCAGCAATATCAGCACAGTTACCTTCATCATGACAAATGACAAAACATCTGTCACACAGTAAATGGGGTTGTCTTTCCCGGTGATATCTCTGCCATACTTGAATACCTGATGCTGCTAGCCACCAGCCACCCCTTAATAAGGGTTTTCTTAAATCCACAATGATCCTAGCCGTAATCATGTTATATCCCCTTGGTTTGCAGTTGCTGGGGATTGTGAGAACCAGCTTACCAAGCTCGGCACATGCATCTTCTATAAAATCTTTATTTTGGTGTTCAAGCCTTAGGTTCTTGAACTTAACTGTCCACTCTTGATAGTAGAACTCCCAGTCGAGAAAAAGGATGGTTGTATTGTATTTTTGGAGGTTCAGATGATGTGACAGGAAATTCCAAGGGATGTTATTCAGTATATCTTCGATATCTTGTTCAGATCTTAGCTTGAAGAGAAACAAGTTTTTCCCCACTGCGCGAACCTCCTTATTCTTGTATTTATTCCACAAACGATCCATCTCATCTCTGACATCCTTAGTTTGGATATCTTGCATGGTGTGAAGTTTTCCGATTAGCGAGAAAGTCCAATCAACAGCCGCGTTTTCAATAACTCTGGATGAGCCAATAGTTCTTCTAATCTGCCGAGCACTGATGTCTATGAGGTTCGCTCTTTGCAGTTGAGACGTGATTTTTGAGACTTGGTTTGATTGGGATGTAGACATACTTGGATGAAAAGAGGTTGCAAACTTTAGCTTTGTTGCGATGAGCTTTATGTGAAAGTAGGGTTTGATGGGTATTGCTATTATATAAATACTACAGCATTCAAGGGTTGTTTCAGAGGATAAGCCATACAACCTAAAAATATTGAGGATATAATCAAATATTTGATATTTACCCATATTAGCAGGATACTTGGTTACATTGGGCATACATCCTCTATTGTCCTTTGCTACGCAATAGTACCCAAAAAACATAACCCACGTATAGTTTAGCATCCTTGAAGCACATAAGGTTAACAAGACCTGAGTAGACCAACTTCCTATGACTATAAGACTAACTTGCTTTATCAAGAGCCAAAGTAGTTTAACTCGGAAAACTTGGCCAAGTTATTCTCAAGTACTCGCTACTTGCTACTTGGCCGACGAAATTAGTCATTCCTCGCCGAGTCCGAGTTTTTCCGGTTTACTCGGCCAAGTCATGCGAGTTTAACCGAGTTTTAGACAAAACGAGTTAGCGATTTTAGCCAAGGAAGTTTAAATTGAAGGATTTGAGTTTGATTTGGAGTGATTCAAAGCTATAATAGACTAATTGTCTTTTGTTAAGACAATTATATGTTAAATTATGTTGTTTTTATTTTGTTTGAGCTTGGAATGAACTTGTATTTTGAACTAATATTTGTACTTTGATATGTATTGTTGTTGTTGAGGATGTTATATTTTTTATTTTAATCAAGTATAGGTCATATAAAATTCAATCTA
>JAJJMA010047470.1:12731-31363 GCA_023529015.1 Papaver nudicaule | reverse complement strand
GAAAAGTTTTGTAAGGATTGCAATTATTAAGTGCAAATGAGGTTTGCACTAACTTGGAAAGAATCATGAAATTTTTACAAAGATGTGATCAGAAATTCATACGTAATAAGGTTTGAGCCATTTTCCGTTGATTACCGTACCTTCGGGTTTTCCGTCCAAGGTAGAGATTTTGTAGTAGCCACTAAGCGCCGCTTTAGTCACCACATATGGCCCATCCCAATTAGCTGAGAGTTTTGGAGCTGACATATCTTGCTGAATATGCTTGGCAGTCTTCAATACCAAGTCCCCAACTTGGAAGACTCTTGGCTTTACCGCCTTATCATATGCTCTGGAAATCCTTCTTCTGTAAGCTTCCATATAAGCCTCTGCTTTCGTACGTCTATCCTCAACAGTATCCAATTCCGCAAACCTAGAACCAGAAATATCGGCGTAGACTCCACTAGCCAGGGCGATGCGCGCCGAAGGAATCTTGATTTCAGCTGGAAGAATGGCATCAGTACCATATACCAGAGAGTATGGAGAAGCTCCTGTAGAACTCCTTGGAGAAATTCTGTATGCCCATAATGCCATGGGGAGTTTTTCATGCCAAGACCGCTGGTTATCATGAACGGTTCGACTCAGAATCCGAATCAACGTCTTGTTAGTGCTTTCAGCTTGCCCATTTCCTTTAGGATAATAAGGTGTAGAGCAAATGTGCTGAATGCCATATTCTTGAAGTAATTCCCCCACATCTTGATTGACAAAAGGCGAGCCATTATCTGTTATGATGTGTTTAGGAACTCCAAATCTGCAGATGATATGCTCCTTGATGAACTGAGCTATATTGACGCCCTTGGTTTTCTTAAGTGGAATCGCCTCTACCCACTTCGTGAAATACTCAGTAGCGGTTATAATGTGTTCATGCTGTAGAGAAGACGCGGGATTGATCTTTCCAATAAGATCAAGTCCCCAACTATAAAACGGCCAAGGACTGCTAATGGATTGCAGAGGAAGACACTGAGAGTGTATAAGGTTGTTATGAACCTGACACTGATGGCACCTTCGAACGAACATGGCAGCATCGTCTTCCATAGTAGGCCAATAATATTTTTCATGAACTTGTAAAAATAACTTCTTCTTACCTTGGTGTTCGCCTTCATGCATCTCCTTGAGTACGGTACTCGTTTCCGGATCTGCCAAGCAGCGTAATAAATCCCCACCGAAGCTTTTGCGGTACAGAATTCCTTCGTGAAAGACGAACCTTGCTGCTCGCCTTTTCAATCTTTCCGCATCCTTCTTCTCAGTAGGTAGGACATGGTCCCGGAGATATTGGATGTAAGGTTCACGCCAATCTCCGACGGGATGTACCATCAAGGCTTCAGAATGATGTACAGCAGATTGGCACTTACTGCAAGAGCCTTGTATTTCTCTGGATTGAGTCTCCATGGTGGGCCAGTAGTATCCCAACCGTTGGAGTCGTCTGTATAGAGTGACCACTAGACTTTGTCCGCAGATTTCCTTGTGGACGTGATAAAGTCGTTGTTGGGCCTCGATATCTCCAAGACATCTGGATAGAGATCCATCTGAATTCCTATGATAAAGAATCCCATGTAACAAGAAAAAGTTCTTCAGGTCCTTGAGACGAACTTTCCTTTCTGGCGATGATTGAGTGAGTTCATCAATGACAGGTGTCCTCCAATCATGTACCGCTGGCTCGTTGGTTTGTGCTAACCAAGTCGACGAAAGAGTACGCTTATGCACGGTGAGAGTCGTTTCCATACCTTCAAACTGTAACTTTGAAGCCAATGTTGCGAGACAATCAGCATGCCTGTTGTTAGTTCGACCAGTATGAACGATAATAGCTTCAGAGAAACGAGTTAATAGTCTTTGTGCTTCAGCGCGAAAAGGAGCTAGAGTGACCTCCTTCAATGAGTAAACACCATTCATTTGATTCACCAGTAATTTGGAATCACCCCGAATCTCCAGATTGGTAACTCCCGCTTGTTCGGCTAATGATAATCCGATCAGGAATGCTTCGTATTCCGCTGAATTGTTAGTACATTGGAATTCTAACTTGAATGAGTGTGAGAATACCTCGCCAGTAGGAGAAACCAATACTACTCCAGCTCCTCCAGTGTTGTTACTTGGTGTAGCGGAGCCATCGAAGTATAACAGCCAAGTATCCTCTTTGACCAGGGATATTTCCGGGAATTCTCCAGGTACATCTTCATGCAGGGCGGTGGTATCTTCTCCAGGAAAAGCTGCAAGAAGATCTGCGACAGCTTGGCCCTTGATTGCCTTCGGAGCCACACAAGCGATATCAAACTCCGACATCTGTAGCAGCCAACGTGCTGGTCTTCCGAGCAGAGCTGGTTTTGACAGGAGGAATCTTATGGGGTCTGCTTTCGTGATTAGCACTACCCTGTTGGATAAGAGATAATGCCTGAACTTCTGGATTGCGAAGACCAAGGATAGACATGCCTTCTCTACCTTCGGATAGCGGAGTTCAGCATTCTTCAGAGTACGACTGATGTAATACACTGGATATTCAACATTATCATCACCTTCTTGTGCGAGGAGTGCTCCAATAGCGGTGTCGCTTGATGCTGTATAAAGAAGTAGAGGACGCCCCTGCACTGGTGCTTTCATTACTGCTGGTGATAGTAGTAATTGTTAAATCTTCCTAAAAGCTTCCTCTTGGACGGGAGACCACACGAAATCTGCTCCCTTCTTGAGTAAAGGGATGAATGAGACCACAAATTGTGCCAAGCCAGGGATGAACCTTCGTATGTAAGAGACCTTCCCCATGAAGCTTTTGAGCTCTTTTAACGTCTTCGGTGGCGGCATTGTGGTGATTGCTTGCGTTTTGGTAGGGTCTACCTTGATTCCTTCTTCAGTTACTTGAAAGCCTAAGAACTTGCCCGAAGAAACTCCAAACGCGCACTTCAGAGGATTCATCTTCAATTTGTATTCTCTGCATCTGTCAAACACCTGTCTCAGCACGTCTAGGTGAGATGCTCGTGTTTTCGATTTGACCACAACATCGTCCACGTAATCTTCAATTTGTTTATGCATCATATCATGGAATATTGCTGTCATGGCTCGCTGATAGGTGGCACCTGCGTTCTTGAGTCCAAAGGGCATCACAGTATAATGAAAATTCCCAATTGGAGTTCGGAAAGCAGTCTTACTTGCATCTGAATCGTACATCTTGATTTGGTTGTAGCCGCTGTAACCATCCATGAATGAGAACATGGCATGACCGCAGGTAGCATCCACCAGCATGTCGATGTTGGGTAATGGGAAATCATCCTTGGGACAACATTTGTTTAGATCCCTGAAGTCCACACAACACCTAATTTGACCATTCTTCTTCTTGACTGGTACTACGTTGGCTAGCCAAGTAGGATGATGAATGGGTTTGATGAACCCTGCAGAGAGTAACTTTTGAATCTCGATTTTGATTTGTTCTTCTATCTCATGTCGAAAATGGCGTGGTTGTTGTTTCACCGTCTTTGAGCCGGGTAGAATGTGAAGATGATGTGTCACCAGCTTGTCGTCTAAACCGGGCATTTCTTCATAGGTCCAAGCGAAAACATCCTGGTACTCTCTGAGAAGATTAACCAGGGCCCCACGCTCTTCTGCTGATAAGGATGAGCTGACGGAGATAGGTCTAGGAACCTCATCCGTCCCTATGTTGACGGTTTCGAGAGCGTCAGTTGTGGAGTTGGATCCATCTTGTAGTTGTGGCGGAGCTTCTTGAATTTCTTCTTCTAAGGATCCTTCGTTCTGATAACATTCTTTGATGCGGGGAGGTTTGTCGCCACCCTCCCCTGTTAATTGCTAACATTTCCGTCGCGAGTAGATGGTTCTACCCTCGGCATCGTATTGAGTAGTGAAATTATAACTTCTTTTGAAATAGGGTGATTCATGAGATATAATCGAACCATACCTAAGAAGTCCTGATGAAGTAGATGCGCCTTCCACGCTTTCCTTGATTGACGTAGGTGGTAGTAGCTTTTCGTCTTTGATAGAGTCCCACGCAGGTAGAGGAATGCTATAGACTTTGTTAGGTGGCTCTGGCGCGGCTTCTTTTGGTTCAAAGAATTCTGCTTCGTATATTGGCGAATATGGAGATGATGACGCCGCGACACGAATGATTTCTTTGTTGAGCACTGCCTTCATGCATTGGTGATAAGTAGATGGAACAACTTTGTTGTCGTGGATCCAGGGGCGTCCCAATATCATGTGGTAATCAGGTTCCTTCTCGATGACATGAAACTTCACCCTTGATTGGATAGGTCCCACCTTGAGATCCAGGTTGACGTATCCGTAGGTATTAGTCATGTTTCCTTCAAAATCCTTCATTGCAACAGGATGGTGTACGATTTGATTTTTAGGAACTCTAGCGGTGCGTAGGGTCTTCAGAGTTATGATGTTGGCAGCAGCTCCAGTATCAATCAAAGCTCTTTTGAACTCTACATTTTTGACGTGCGCCGTGACGTATAAAGCTCGATTATGTCCATCCTCGGCCATCATATCTTCTTCAGTAAAGGTAATATCCTTCACCATGGGTTCAGATGCGAGAGACATCTCTGAGACTTCTAGCGAGGGTGGAGTTAAATCTGTGCTGAAAGCGATGCGGTTGAGAGCAGCAAATGTGTCTACTCTCTGTCCCCTCGAGAAGTGCAACAATTCACATAAATTTTCTATTAAGAAAATAGCCTCTTGACTTACTGGTTTTTCATAGGTGGTGAAACTCTGGATGCGTCGAGGTGGGTTGGTGGCCTCATTGTGCGGGCCTTCAGTCCCCAGTCCCCTGTTGACAGAGTTGTCTCCCATATCAGCGTATTGTCCAGCTATCACACGAAGTTGTTGGAATGTGCGGGGCCGGAATCTCCTCATTGGTTCTTGATGCCATGGCTCCATCCCTCCTATGCAAATCCCCACCAATTGTGATTCGTTCATCTCCCTGTTATGATAATCCAAAGCTTTGGCTCTGAACCTTTGCACAAAATCCTCGGGATTCTCCTCTTCTTCCTGATAAGTCTTTACCAGATCTGAAAGACTAACTTGGCTAGGAATGGGGGGATCATCTGCGGGAGCGACATTGATAGTGGCCCCCACAACATGAGGCGTGGTAGTAAGTGGCAGAGGCAAAGTAGGGCTCAAATCGAGAGAATGGGTGATGGTAGGAGTGAAAAGAGGAGATGGATTGGGTCCCACTAGAGAGGGGACGCCATTAGGAGTGATGGTAGTCACGTTTTTGATGGTGGGACCAGCAGTGGCGTCCCTGACATGATTGGCTATCCCTGCAGCACAAGATAGGGATACGTTGGAACAAGATAGAGATAAGGCGGGTCCCTGCTGGACGTTCTGGAGAGATGAGGCTGGAGGAGGCGGGGTGGATCCCACCAGAGGGGATGACACGCCCAAGGGAGGAGTGGATAAGGTTGGCCCCCTCTGAGTTGAGGCAGGAGCAGAATTAGGGTTAGGGTTTGAGCTCACGGCTTGGGTTGTGAGGCCAGAGGTGATGGCGCCACTTACTTGGGTGTTTGTGACCCCACTTGAAGTAGGCAAACTCGTGGGGACACTAGGGTTACTTGGAGAATTAGTATTCTCTGAACTCTGCCTCCTGGTTTCAACCATATCTTCTTAAAACTGAGATAATGACCTCCCACTGTGGTCGCCAAATGTTTTAGGTGTAAAACAATAAAGAGAATTTAGAGGGTAAAGTATGAAGTGTGATGATGTAATAAAAGATGGTAATGAATTCGAGAGGTCAAGATCGAACAAGACTCGCCTAAACCAAGAAATGGCCGTTCGAGTATTGCTTCAGTTACAAGAAGAGGATTTTAGGGTTGGTTTAGGGAGGGAAGCAGAGAAAGATGAGATCAGAGAATTGCTATGATTTTCTGTGATGTTGATGATTGAATTGCTAAAGAAGTTTGAATATTCAGTTCTCACTAGATATTGAATGCTGAATGAGAAGAGTTAATCAATGATCGATGAGATTGATTGATTAAACTTGCACTGAATTAAACTGTTTGTTCTTGCTGGAGAACTTGTTGTTTCCAAACTGGTCGAGTGACCTATTTATAGCAATAGAATTCCAACTGATCTCGTAAGAAGTGGAAGAAGTGGAAGAGTGGGAGCGTGGAGTGAGTGGGGAAAGTCTTGCGCCTATTATTAGGGAAGAATGAACCGCCCACTACTCTATCCCATCTTCTCAGCAACGTTCACACGACTTAGTTTCTTTCCCGTTGAGTGATTGAGCCGTTGCAATCACACGTGCCGTAGACCGCCAAACCAAAACCCTAAAAGAATATCCCCCCATGTAACTTACTTGATTCTCGTAAGATTTGATAAGATTTGTTAAGATTTGTTAAGTCAAAGATGACTAAGTGTAAGTCGTACCAATTACTTGGTAAACTCAGGACTTTGCGATAAGATAGAGATTAAGCGATAAGCTTTGAATATCTCTTTGAGATTTGGTTTAAGGATTGAGCCGGGCAATCGCCATTTAAACCAATGAGATAAATCTAAGGGTTGAGCTAGCAACCGCCATTAGATAAGATAAGGTAAGTCTAAGGATTGAGCTATGCAATCGCCAATTAGACTGAGAGGATTTCAGCAACTCTCTGTGGCAACAGTCAAATAAATACGACTTTCAGTTTGCCATAAATATGAGAAATTGGCTTGTGGCATGTAATGCACCAATTCTCTGAGTAATGAAGACATATGAATGTCTAAAATAATATAAGTCATAGCCATGAGCCATGATTAAGAATTATAGCACTGATTTATAGAAGCAAGTCTATAATCAGGAAAAACAGACGAATGATGCTATCACAGCGTAGTCATCATCAAGAATGCATAAGCATTGCCAATATAAGACCTAAAGATAGGCCATGATGATCATAATAAGCCATGTTATATGGTATGATAATCTTATTAAGAAATTAGGTATAAGGCTCAAAGGATGAACAATAACATTTATGTTATTTCAGATTACTGTACAGTTTGCATGTTGTTCATTCGTAAAATCGGCTAGGCCAGCCTATATTAGATAAAAATCTGAATTTTTAGTATGTTATAGGAAATTCACAGAGGAAAATATTTCGTGAAGGAAGCATCTCCTAATTCCTTACGGATTGGGCTGTAAAAATCACGCCATGGAGAAATACGTGAGCAGAACTGTCAGATTTCCGAATTTGATTAGGAAACTAGAGTATTATGGACTAAGTAAAATCCATAATCCTCTAGGATTTGGATCAGTGGGACCCATAAGTAGAGGGGAGACTAGAAAAGAATATATCTTAGTCCCAAGGGGGCAACTAGAGCCCGTGGGAGAAGAAGATCTCATGGCTCTTTCGTGAGCACAAGGAAGGAAAACCGTAAACCCCACCAATATTTAGTCGCGCCCTGACTTCGGGCCTCCAAGATTTGGCCAAGGCAAAGTCATGGGGCTCCAAAACTAGGCCAGGGCAATAACATGGGTATCCATTATTAAGTCGAGGAGGTGGCGTGGGCACCCAAGTGCCAAGGCACGCCAAAGACATGGATATCCAAGATTAGGGCAAGCTAGAAATATGGACATCCAAGGCTAGGGCAGGGATTATCCTTGGGCCTCCAAAGAGAGAGGGGGCGTGAAGTAATGGCGGGGACTAAGCTAGGCCATAGGAGAATGGCCAAAGCTAATGGCGTGAGGCATTGGCGGGGCTGAGCTAGGCCAAGGATCTGGCGGGTGAAGCTTAGGCCACGCGAGTAAACGCCAAGGTGTTAGCGGGGCTATAGATAGGCCATAGGCCATATGCTAGTGGCGGGCTAAGCTAGGTGGGACTAGGCTTAGGCCAAGAAGGTAGTGGCCAACGTCAATGGCGGGCTAAGCTAGGCGGGAGCTAAGCTAGGCCACAAAGGGTAAAGGCCAAGGTATTGGCGGGTTAGGCTAGGCCAGCCAAGAGGTAGATGGCGTGATAGCTTGGCGGGGTTAGGCTTAGGCCATAGGCCAAGAATGACCGTGTATACTCCCTCTTTGCTAAGTGGCGTGAATGGCCTAAGGTTTTGGCTCGAGCATGAGCTAGGCTAACGCGTATGCGCAGGTATTTTATTGTATAGGCTAGGGATTGTGGACCATGCTACTAGGCCAGGGTCGTGAGACATCAAAATACAGCTAATGGTAATTTAAATATCTTATCCCTACTATAAAATAAATTCATACCTTTTCTTTGAGCCATTCCAGGACGCCAGAGATTGATGCAAAATTACTCCTGTGACCTCGTCGCCAAAAACCACCATCAACAACAGGGAACTCATCCTTTGGACAGGCTCTGTTCAAATCTCTGTAATCCACGCAGCAGCGGATTTTTCCATTCTTCTTCATTACTGGTACAATATTAGCTAACCATGGTGCGTTCTTTATGGGTTTGATAAATTTTGCCGCCGCTAGTCGCTCGATCTCCTCCTTTATTGCCAACGCCACATCCTTGTGAAAGGTACGGCTTCTTTGCTTTACGGGGCGCGCGTAGGGTAGAACGTCTAGAGAGTGTGCGACTAACTCTGCGTCCAAGCCTGGAATTTCACTGTATGTATAGGCGAAAACATCTCTATATTCTTTTAATAGTTCGACCATTCTTCTCCGTTCTTCCCTTCCGAGGGACCCGCTGATCTTGATTAGTCTTTCTTCTTTATCGCCGATGTCTACTTCTTCTACCTCGTCTAACGATGGTATCTCTGTGGGTTCCTCTATTGGTAATGACTCTGCCGTCACTTCTTCTTCCTCGTTAGGAGATGGCGTCACCTGGCTTGTAGATGCTTCACACAGTTGCTCGGGTGGCAACATCTCCGCTGATTGCTATAATCTGTAGATGTGCCCTCCACCTTGAGTGGTGAAACGGGGCTCTAATCCTGTCTTTGGCCTTTTAGTGCCTGTCGGCGCCCCTAATCTTTCGGCGCTAAATACAGACGCCTTTTCTTCAACCTTCCTCTTTCCTTTGGGTATCTCCAAACGAGCGGGATTAAAGACCGAGACTTTACTATCTTCTTCCCACTTTGGTAGAGGGATCGTCCGAGACAGACCTATTACAGCCGCTTCTCCCTGTCCCGCTGGCTGGTAGAAAACTGCTTCCGCCATATATGCCTCCTCGGGTCCAAAAAAGTTGTTTGTGGCTGGTACTCTGTATTCTCTTCCTCCGATGCTAGTTTTAATGCATTGATGATAGGTGGATGCCACAACATGGTGATCGCGTATCCATCCGCGCCCTAGAAGTAGGTGAAACGAAGTGTGATCGTCTAACACATAGAAGGGCACTGATGCTTTAATCGGCCCAATGGACATAATGAGGCATATTACTCCGATCGCCTCTTGGGTGCGACCTCCGAAACCGCGCACTACTGTTTTTCGTTCTCTGATCTCCTCCCTTGGTATTCCCAGTAAATCCAAGGTGTGTACCGAGACAAGGTTCAGTGACGCCCCTCCATCGATGAATACTCTTCTTAACTGCTACTTATTGACAGTTGCAGTGAGGTACAAGGGACGCATGTGCTCCCCCGGAATGCATATATCGCTGTCATCAAAGGTAATCCTTCCCCTTGATAACGCCTGGTGGCCCGCCGCTATAGCAGCGATTGTTTGAGACGCCTCCCTGACCTGGTCTTCACTGAACCCAAGGGAGTCGAAGAATTGTTGTGCGATGACGGTTTTAGAGAACTGGAAGGCGACATTATTTGTTCCCTCGAAATCCTGTTTTCCGCTGGACAATTCGCACGCCTCTTCCTTGGAATCCTCCCATGCTGCCCATCCCTCGTCCCTAGGGTCATGGGAAATCATCATGACGTTGTGTTTGGGCAAGGGATCCTTGTCTATTTGTTGTCGTCCGAGATCTATCTCCCCGGCCCTCTCTTTCCTCCAAAATGCATTTCGTACGCCATAACAATCAAGGGTCGAGTGGTTTACCCTTCTATGAAAGTGGCAGTATCGTTCATGCGCTTTGTTGACAGTGTTTATATCTACGACAGCGGGTGGTAAGTTAATTTCTCCATTAGCGGCCCATTGATCGACGAGGTTTTCGATTTGCTCCTTAGTGCAAGGTATGGGCGCCGGAATAGGACGCTGACTGTTAGAATTATTTCCACTTCGTATTCCTTGTGGTGCAGCGCCTTGATACGGCTGGAAAGGCGCCTGTCGCTTATTTCCCGGAGCGGGTCCACTGTTAGTAATAGCCGCGCTTAGTGAGTTAACGGAATTGTACTACGTCTGCTCCATCTTCGCCTGCTGAAAGATCCCAAGGCAATCTGATAACCGTGCCGTGGCCTCTTCTAACTCTACGAAGGTTTGGAATTGGAAGTTGGACAAGGCGAAACGCAGGGTGGCGGTCCTTTTCCAACGCAGATCTCAACCAGTCTGTCCTCTGGCACCTCTTCGCTTAACTCGAGCGCGTGACTTCGGAACCTCGTGATGTATTTCATAGGGTCTTCATCGACTCCCATTGTCGTCCGTGCTAAATCGACCGATGTTACTCGCCTTTTTGCGGAGAAAAACTTTTTGAGGAATAGGCGCGCCATCTCCTCCCATGTCGCTATACTTCCTGGTTTTAAATTTTCATACCACGTGTATGCGACGTCGGACAACGATTTTGAAAACTCCTTTAGGCATAGATTTCCATCTTTCGCGTGCTGGTTCATTGCCGAAAGGAAGCAACCCAAATGCTCTCGTGCGTTTCCTTGTCCCGTATACACTTTGAACTTGGGTGATGTATAATCACGCGGGAACTTGTAAGCGACCACCTCTTTCGTATAAGGGGGGTCCAGAGAACTATACCCATGGTCTTGTTTTGCTACTCGGTAATGTTCTTCGATATACCTAGCTAGGTCTTCCTCCGAGATCCTCCCAGTTGGTGCACTGGGTCCTTCCTCTTCTTGCTGAAAACCCTTGGTGGTTGCGAGTTTTGCTCTTCCGGCAGCTATTCCGGCCAAATTTGGCTCATCGAAAATTCCGGTGATCGGTCCGGTATCTTCTTGCGTCGACGCGCCCTCCTTCTGTTTAATTAGCGTCATCAAATGTTGTTGTTTTTTCGCCTGCGTTGCGAATTCTTGTCGCATTTCATCCAGACTCGTGTCTTTTGTGTTACTGGCGGCAAATGGTGCGATTCCTTGGCCCCCCTGCGCCGATGTTGCTGGTGCGTCCACGATCCCTACAGATACTTTTTCAATCCTTTGCGCATCGTCGGTATCACTGTCCGCTGACTCGTGCTCTATTAGAACAAAATCCTCGCCTGGTATGGGGACTCGCTCTGCTTTCCTTTGAGGCGCGCTCATTGCTTCTAGCGCTGGTTGCATTCCGCTGGACTCGAAATCAGTCTCCCACTGTGGTCGCCAAATGTGAATAGGGTAATACTCTCAATCTGATCCGAGTCTCAGAGGTAGTACCGATTCATCTCATTTCCCTCTCTCTCAAATGTGTAGTCTTATCTTTCTCTCTCCAAAAAGTCCTCCCTAATGATCTTTTTAGGGTCCTATTTATAGAGACTCCCTTTCACTCTTGGGTTGCCATGTGTCCTCTTGGTCACTTATTAACATAATTGCCATCCCTTACTTCTTAAACACCCAAAATGTCTAGACCCAAGCCCAATTGGGTAAACTCAACTAAGTATGTGTCAAGCCCATTAGGTCCTAATGAACTTGGGGTATCCACACCTATCCAACGTGTCCCTACACAAACATTGGATAATTCTCTAGCATGGGGACTTGATTGCATCAAGTCTATCAAATCTTCTGAGACACCTCGTAAAGAAATTAAGGTCAAATCCGCAGAGAAGTGGACCCGAGTAAAGCAACGGTCATATAGGCGAAGGGCACCTGAGATGTCATGGGAGCCTAAGGCTTTTCAAGAAGGGAATAAGGTTATGCGGTGCACTAATCGAAAAGGATCTTCTGTTTTGGGGTCGACATCAAACTGGGCGGGACCTTATGTGGTATCTCGAGTCATGCCTAATGCACGTTATATGATAAGTGTAGTACATGAGAGGTCCTCAAGTATGATAGTTCATGGCAAGTGACTGAAGTAGACATGAGGATTTACGACAATCCAAAACAACTTTCAAATTTCCTCCATAAATACAGGTATCTCTTTACTTCAATGATTCAAATCGGTTGAGTTAATTCTAAACCTACTGGTTCAAAAATCAACCTCTACAATTCACTTGCCCATAGACTATCAAACCAAAATAAATAATTCCATTACGAGGACTTCTGCTTTCTGAAATCAGCCATGTGGAAACGACTTCTCTTAATCAACAACTACTTCTTTTATGAGCATGGTGGTCCTCTTCACTAAGTCATGAACCAACTCTTGGGTTTTCTCAACATCTACAGCCACGTCCTTTTCTTCTTGTCCAGACATCTCATGGATGAATTTTCTATTAACCAAGGGTCATGCTTTCGTAAGTTCAACTTTCGACGAAGCCATGTCGCATTGAAGTTGAAGTTTGCTGACATTTTTATCTGTCCTTCTATCTTGTTTAGAAGATTATCGATAACAACATTCAGAGTTATTATCTCCATTTCGGATATCAGCGATTTGAAGTCATCTACAATCTCCATATGTGCAAAATGGTAGTTACATCTCTTACTATTAGCAACATGGCTTGGGTCGTTTCTAAATTCCGCAACGACAATTTTTTTTTAGCAATCACGTTGTTATTTGGCAACGACAGCATTACCGTTGCTAAATTTAGTGGCTAATCGCAGAATTTGTTGTAGTGTTTCTTAAGTAGGTTGAACCAAAATGAGCATCAATTGTTTTGCAAAATAACTGAAGGTATTTGTAGGCGGTTGTTTTACCCATACGAATATACTCATCAACACCATCTGCTGGTGCACCATAACACAATATTCGCAATGTTGCGGTGATCTTCTGTTCAGGACTAAACCCTCTCATATTCGGGCCATCGTATTGATAATTAAACAAAGGCTCGACTAAAAAACATTCAACAATTATTCTCTGAAGAAGGCAACGTCCCATTCGAAACCGTCGCTGAAAATCTTCGTCAGAGTACACACAATCAGGATTGAAATAATCATTCATCATCCTGTCGTGGAAGAAATGCCTCTTTCTCCACGTCCATATTCTTCTAAAAGCTTCCCTTGGTTCAGGAATTCGAGTATAACTCTGGTGAAAATCTGCATCATTATTGTTCGACGCCTTCTAGCAGCTTCGTCTTCTTCATCCAACTGTTGCAAAATTCTCAAATACGTTTCTTGTTCCTCGTTGAAAATATGAAGCATTTCCATATCCTTTTCTCCTTCCTCTTCAGATGAAGGAAGCTCAATATCGTATTCAACCTTCATATGTGTAAAAGAAGAAGAGGAATGGGTGTTAATTATGTGTTTTTTGTGTTTTGAGTGGTGACATGGATGAGAAAGGTTGATAATTTATAGTGGGAGTAAATGCCGAAGTAGCCGTTGTGGCGGACAACTTAGGCCGAGCGGCCCCAACTTAGGTCGAGCGACGCCTGCCAAGCCGCCACACAATTTTACCATAGTGGCAAAACCACTTTGTTCATCCACCTGAACGGGTATACTACATTTTAATACCCTATCCATAGGAATTGCCCTTAGGTGGCAACCTAATTCCTCCCAAAGTAGCGTTCATTGTGAGGGCTGAAATGCATCATTCAATCCCTACCAGATGTATGTTGCAGGCAAGGGGCATCGACATTGTCTCAAACAATTGTGTGATGTGTAATAAGGACAGTGAGACTTCAGCTCACTTATTCCTTCATTGCGACACAAGTAGAATCATCTGGAACTACTTTCTAAGCCAATGGGACATAAACTGGGTGATGCATAACGAAGTTGCAGACAACTTAAGGGCTTCGAGAGTATCAAAGATGAAGGAAAGGTAATACAAGGTTTGGAGGCTGCTGCCTTTTGCTATATTATGGGAAGTATGGCTAGTAATAAATTCTCGTGCTGATGGAGGTAAAGCTAGGTCTACAGACTCTATGATAGTTGTTGTTAAACTCTACATACAACTTTGGAGTCACAAAGAAAATATCTTCGAAGGATATTCTACAACTCAAGTTCTTTTCAACTGGGAGACTATTGTCAATCTGTAATCTTTTCTTGTTGATCTCTCATGGGTGATTTTATTGTAAATATTTGTAATTTTTTTGCTTCAATATATATCCTTCTTTATTCAGGGGGAAAAAAACCCTACAATTTTGTATCAAGCAGGGATTAACTACCTCTAAAATACACCAAGTGGACATAATCTAGACACAAGGGTTTTTCCTAAAATGGAAGAAAATAAGGAAAGAACAAAGATATGAACACAAACAAGGAAACCCTAACAGCGTGTTCGGTTCGAATTTTCGAACGGCTAAGAATAGCATTCCAACGTAATAGAATTACCCCGAACCGAACGATGTTAAACTTGGGAGAATCCAATTCCTCGGGAATCTGATTCCTTAGAAAAGTGAGATTTTAATTCCCCCGTTGATACAGTGTAATGGAATTCATTTCCGGGATAAAAGATAAGGAAAAGGTAATAAATGACCTAAATGCCCCTGAATCAAAACTAGATCTAGAATTTTTCTTTCACTTTCTATTCTATAATCGAACTTTGAGCAAACCAAAACCAGAGAGGATGAGCTTCTTCCATGGTTAATCTCGTCCAAATTTCATCATCTCTAACGCTATTTCATCTCCTCTAACGCTATTTCACCTTCTATTATTCATGTTCATCATAAAAAAACCTAATTTCACTGGTAATAGGTGGCGAACAATCTTCAGGTATTGTTGTCTCTTCTCTTCTTTATTCTCGATTTAATTGTGTTAGGGTTTAACAGTTCAATCATCATCTTCTTCTTCCATGCTTGATTTGATGTTCTTTTGTATCAAATTAGGTTATTTCAGTACGAGCTAAATAATTGTATTTTTTAGGCATATATCCTGTTAACAAAAATGACCCAAAGAATGATAAATTTGGAACATGCAACAAACCTAAGTTGTTAATCTTGTTCTGCTTTGTTAAACCATAACCTAATATGATGATTACTTGGTAGGATTTTATTGATTAGATGTTTCATAAGGGGTATAATTAGTGGTTGGTGAAGGAGTATCTAGAATGAATGCATCCCCAATTTGTTTGTTTAATTCTCGGTTGAGGCCGGTTGTTTGTGCTATACATTATGCTTTCATTTATGTTTAGGGCAAGTAAGCTAGATGACCTGAATACACTGTCATTTTGCGAATCATATTTGTTAATGCATTTTTTGATTAGTCTGATAACCGTTTTTGTCAGACCCAACTTCTGATATGGCTTCTCCAGCATTGACAAGGAAAAGAAAGTTTGAGATGATGACAGATAGTGTTCAGACAACATTAGATGTTGTAACTTTGTTTGATGTGTATTTTTATTCGTATGTATTGCAACACCAGAGTTGTGTATTGAGATCGAATAATCGTTTTGAAGTAACTATTGTACGGATGTGGGTGATGCAAGATTTGGTTTACAAAAGTGGCACAACTTGTAAATCACAACTTCGCCTCAATAGACGTACTTTGGAATTCTTTGCCATAAGTTGCGCACCATAAGTGGACTAGAGGATAATAGGAACTGTAACGTTGAAGAAATGGTTGTTATATTTTTATATGTAAATGCTCATCACCATAAGAATAGAGTAGTTGGCCATACATTTAAGCGATCCGGTGATACAATTAGTAGACATGTGAACACGGTATTAAATGGAGTTATTAGGCTTCAAGGGGATTTGCTTAAACAACCAGTGGCAGTGGCGGCAAGCTCAGTTGATACTAGATGGAATTGGTTCAAGGTATGGCTTTAGTTTAGATTTTACTTGTCTTTTAAATATGTACCCTTCATTTATAATATACCTCTCTACCTTTAGAATTGTCTAGGGGCATTAGATGGAACACATATCAGTGTCTGTGTTGCCACCGTGGACAAGCCTAGGTACCGTACAAGGAAAAGCTCCATTGCTACAAATGTTTAGGTGTGTTTTCACATGATTTGGAGATTACCTATATTTATCCTGGTTGGGAAGGTTCGACCGCTGATTCACGTGTTCTTAGGGAAGCATTATATAAAAAAAATGGATTAAACATTCCACATGGTAAGTTGGTTAATATATTGAAAAGTAAAGTTACTTAAATACTAGATAGTTTTGTGTTTGTTATTTTGATAATAATAGTTGTTTACGTGATGACCTGCTTAGGTTATTATTATCTTGTCGATGCTGGTTATCCGAATAGTGGAGGATTTCTAGCTCCTTTTAGAGGCCAGCGTTATCACTTGAAAGAATGGAAGCGTGGTTTAGAGCCTAGAACTGCTGAAGAACTATTTAATATGAGACATTGTAGGGCTAGGAATGAGATTGAACGGGTTTTTGGATTGCTAAAAATGAGATGGGCAATACTTAGAAGCCCCTCATGGTATCCGGTTAATATACATTGTCGTATTATCATGGCTTGTTGTTTGATTCATAATCTTATAAGAAGGGAAATGCCTATGGATGAGTTTCTACCGGAAGATGACTACGAATATGTGCCAGTTAATTTGATTTCTCCTCAAGAAACTCGAATAATAGACCATGTTGATTCCTTAGACTATTGGGTTGTTAAAAGAAAGGAGTTGGCTGACGAAATGTGGGAAAGTTGGATTGCACATAGACGTAGACGTGGTGTTGTAGTGACTTAAAATCAAAGATTGCTGCTGTTGGTTCAACGATACTCTTGCAACTCCGGAATCAATATGTAATTTGGTCTACTAGTGTTAGAGCATTGCTCGGTTGAACCCACTGATATTGCTATCTCAAGTCAGTTGTCAAGTTTAGCTGACAAAAATACAATCCTTGATAAGTTTACTCTACAACCTCGGACTAGGATAGTTTTAGGTAATCGAGATGAAGACCGCTGAAGATGAAGAGCGGAGCTTACTACTTGATAAATCATAACGTCCTCGCTAAAGGTTATAAAGGTTTTTACTTTTCATGTTTCGTATTTGCCATTTCTATCATATCAATAGTCTATGATGTTGTTTATAAGATCCGAAGGTATTCTAGGATTCTTCGCCTTTGCATTTGTCACATCTGTGATATTATGTATAGCTAGAGTATGTTGAATTGTCTCTTGAAATGACCTCAACGGTGAATGCGTACATGAACGCGTACATGTGTTGCTTAAGGCATTCCTGAGAACGAGCGGGTCTGTATGAATGCGTACATACGAGTTCACAGACTTCTCCTGAATTCTCCTGAACTCCAATTGACAGATCTATGAACGCGTTCATGAACGCGTACATATAAGCCATGAGAAAAACTTCCAACTTTCATATCTTGAAGTTTTCGGTCTAGACATGATTAGTTCTCGGACTTGTCTTTACTTGGCCCATGGAATTCAACTACTTAATCCAAGCTATGTTTAAACATGATTTGGACCAGAAGTCGCAAACCTTCAATCAAGGTTGAGTCCTCTTTGACTATTGGCCTAGTCCAAAGTTAGAAGAAGAGATTGAGATCGAGTATTCAAGCTATGGACTTTCCTAGTTCCAGAACTTGCTTGAGCCCTACTCAAGGTTGCTTATTTTCAAGCAAAGCCTCCCTTGATGATCACTATAGAAAGATGACCTTCTGCAAGATACAATCTCAATCCTCTACACATCTGTGTATCCTTGCATAAAGGTTGGTCGTCATCTCGAAGTCCTTTTGGACTACGACTATTGAAAAGACTTCACTGGAGGATCATGAAGCACAGGTCGGAAGTAAAATTCCTGATGTAGATGGTGAAAAATGAGAGAGGGACAAGATTGTCAAAACACTCTCGAAACCATGTCTTATTAAAGGCAGTCGCCTAATCAGGCTCATCTCTATAGCTCAGAATGCAATGCATTCCATGAGCCGAACAAACTGTCTATGAGCTCTCTCTTATAACTCCGGTGGAGAGGGTAATATCATAGCGCAGTACTAACGATCTCACCAACATATTAAACCCATCGATCAGCTCAGAGCCAGACCTCGCTTGATGGTACACGGTGAAAGATCAACAGAGACGTATCCTCATGGATTTCCTCTTAAAATACGACTCAATATACGAGTCTTGGTGCAAACCTCAGAAGTATCGAAGCTCTAGGCCGGTCCGAGCTCTCTGAGAAGCATACACCAGCCTAAATAGGCCTAAGCGGACTTAATCCCCAAATTTAGGGAGGTCTAGCATACCATGGATAAACATGCCATGACCTCGAGTGTGTTGTGGCATAAGCACTCACACCACGACTAAGGCACAGGCTGCCCAAAGTCGAGCTTGGCCAGATGCCAAAGCCATAAACGCCACATAGCATGGCGCTGCAAACCATAAAAAACCATAGATTCACAAGAAATCAGCCTTGGCCAAGAGGCCAAGGCCATGGCGCAAGGCGCCACAACAATTAGCGCCAAAGACGCGTCCCACAACTGGCCAAGGGCCAAAACCCGTGGCGCCGTCATCCATGGCGCCACAACAAAACCGAGGGCCAAAACCCGTGGCGCCATCATCCATGGCGCCACAACAAAACCGAGGGCCAAAACCCGTGGCGCCATCATCCATGGCGCCACAACAAAACCGAGGGCCAAAACCCGTGGCGCCATCATCCATGG